>JBBPCW010031171.1:0-19616 GCA_037974425.1 Phenacogrammus interruptus
TATATGTATGAAACAAGTATTTTAACTGGTTATTAGGAGAGGGGGTGATTGGTGGTGTGTGTGTGTGTGTGTGTGTATATGTGGTTTTATGCTTCAGTTCTGGTTGAGGAGTCTGATGGCCTGAGGGAAGAAACTGCTCTCCATTCTAGTAGTGGAGGTCTGTATGCTACGGGACCTTTTACCAGACGGGAGGAGGGAAAAGAGAGTGTGTGATGGGTGAGTGGGGTCATCCACAATGCTGGTGACTTTGCGGATGCAGTGTGTGAAGTAAATGTCTGTGACAGAGGGGAGAGAGAATCCAATGATCTTCTCAGCTGTTCTCACAACCCTCTGTAGGGTCTTGTGGTCCAAAACATTGCAGTTTCCATACCAGGCTGTGATGCAGCTACAGAGAATACTCTCTATGGTTCCTCTGTAGAACATGGTGAGGATTGGGGATGGAATGTGCGCTCTCCATAGTCTCCACAGGAAATAGACACGCCACTGGGCCTTCTTGGTGACAGAGCTGGTGTTGAGGGTCCACATGAGGTTCTCTGTGATGTGAACACCAAGGAACTTGGTGCTGTAGACGATCTCCCCTAAGGAGCCATCAATGTTCAGTGGGGAGCGATCATGTTGTGCCCTTCTGAAGTCAACAACCATCTCCTTTGTTTTCTCCACGTTCAGGGAAATGTTGTTGACTCTGCACCAGTCCCTCAGCCTCCTCCAAGTTCACCTCCTCTCTGTACGCCACCTCGTCGTTCCCGCTGATCAATCCCACCACAGTTGTGTCATCAGTGAACTTGATGATGTGGTTTGAACTGTGCATAGCTGCACAGTCGTGGGTCAGCAGCGTAGAGGGCTGAGCACACAGCCCTGGGGGCCCCTGTGTTCAGCATAGTGGTGCTGGAGATGTTGATCCTGATCCTGACTGACCAGGGTCCTGACAGGAAATCCAGGACCCAGTTGCAGTGGGAGGTGTTTAGGCCCAGCAGTCTTAGCTTCCCAATCAGATGCTGAGGAATGATGGTGTTGAATGCTGAACTGAAGTCTATGAACAGCATTCTAACATAAGTGCCCTTTTTGTCCATGTGAGTGAGGGCCAGGTGAAGGGTGGTGTTGATGACATCATCTGTAGAGTGGTTGGGACAGTATGCAAACTGCAGGGGGTCCAGTGAGGGAAGCAGTTGTGACTTCATGTGCCTCATGACGAACCTCTGGAAGCACTTCATGATGATGGGTGTGAGTGTAACGGGATGATAGTCATTGAGGCAGGACACTGATGATTTCTTAGGTACTGGGATGATGGTAGTGGTTTTGAAGCACGTTGGGATGACAGTGGTGCTCAGAGAAGATGTTTGTGAGAACATCTGGCAGTTGTTCTGCACATCCTATGAGTACGCAACCAGGAATGTTGTTAGGTCCAGCAGCTTTCCATGGGTTGACTCTGAGCAGAGTTTTCCTCACATTAAAACAGAGTACTTGGTCATTGTGATGTGAGACGGACTTCTTCCCTGCCTTGTGATTTTGGGATTCAAAACATGCATAGAAGTTGTTCAACGCATCTGGAAGGGAGGCCTTACTATCACAGGAAGGTGGAGATGCCCTGTAGTTGGTGATGGCCTGGATGCCCTGCCACATGCACCGTACATCCCCAGTGTTTATGAAGTAGCTGTGAGGTTTCTGGGCATGGCCACGCTTCGCTGCTCTAATGGCCCTGGACAGGTTGGCCTTTGCTGTTCTTAGGGCAGCCTGGTCACCTGATTTGAACGCAGTGTCTTGGGTTCTCAGCAGCGCGGGCACCTCTGAAGTCATCCACGCCTGCTGTTTGGAGTGTGTGGTGTTGTTTGTGGAGACTGCGACATCATTGATGCACTTGCAGTGACTGACGCTGTGTACTCCTCCAGGTTGGTAGAGCCCCTGTAGGTTGCAACCTCCCTGAATATGTCCCAGTCAGTGTGCTCGAAACAGTCCTGAAGAGCAGAGATCTTTGTCTGCTTCTGGATGGGCCTGGCATGTCTGAATAGTGGTCTGTAGGCTGGGATACACGTGATGGACTCCGAGGTGGGGGTGGAGCTCAGCGCGGAACGTGCCAGGGATGATTGTGTAAACACAGTCCAGCGTGTTCACACCCCTAGTCAGAAAGTCCACTTGTTGGTAGAATTTGGGGAGAACTGATTTGAGGTTTGCATGGTTCATATCACCAGCGATAATGAAGAGTCCATCAGGATTTGAGTTTTGGAGTTGGCTGATGACTCTGTACAGTTCTGGTAGCGCGTTGTTTGCATTAGCGTTGGATGGAATGTACACCTCGACTATGAGCATGGTGGTGAATTCTCCCTGTAAATAAAATCGCCTACGTCTGACAGATATAAGCTCCAGCAGCGGTGAGCAGTAACTCGAGATCGTTCATGCACCAGTCTGTGTGCATCATGGTTGCTTCGGTATGTCTACATAAAAACATAAGCACAACAGTCTCTGAACTTATGCTGGGTGGTTTGCTGGTGTCAGATGTGGTCTAGTTTATTGTCCAGGGAGCAACCGTTGGCGAGGGAAATGGATGGTATTGCCGACCGGCTAGCATTAGCCTTTAGCCTAGTGTACACTCCTCCTCGCTTGCCCGGCTTCCGGTTTCTCGAGCATCGCTTGTGATGTCTTTGCCATTTTTCTTATTTCTTATGTGCATTATTATCTGCAATAGTCTACGATGTGCAATATTGTGCAGTTTTCTTATTGGTTGTAAAACATTATCATGATGTGCAATAAGGGGTGGTGGTGGCGTAGTGGGTAGGATACTTGCCTCTAGACCAAGAGGTCATGGGTACGAATCCTACCTTCAGCACACCACCACTGGGTCCCTGAGCAAGACCCTTAACCCAAAGTTGCTACAGGGAAACTGTCCCCTGTAGTTAGAAAATGGAAGTCGCTTTGGATAAAAGCGTCTGATAAATGCCGTAAATGTAAATGCAATATCTTATTATGTGTAATAGTCTTACTATGTGAATATCAGTACTTCTATCAGTATTACTTATCTGTTCTCTTTGTGTGTATGTTCAGGCAAAACAGAAATTTTCTTCAGGATCAATACAATTTTCTGATTCTGATATCCGGCTTATCAACCACCGTGGCCATCACCAGATTCTTCCATCAACAACATATTTCATTACTTCATTAATGATATGGTTGCCAAGCAACGTATGAACTTGGCACATTACAGATTCCATTTGGATAGCATTGTCATATACTGTATGTACATACATCTGGTATCTTTTCCATTAGATTTTAGGTCTGGAAGTATGAGTTTTTATGAAAAAAGTGTGTGCAAGCCGCGTTTTTTTTCCTGAAATTTAAGTTTCAGCATTGCTGTGTCCTCCAAAATGTTCCACACCACACCTCTCCACCTCTCTACTTCTCTCTCTCTCTCTCTCTCTCTTGTGTGCACTCTCTCATCCATCAATGTGATCTGTTTATCTTCTTGCTGTTGAAATAGGAACTTGCTACAGTTACTTTCTGGATCGTCTTGTTCCTCTAACTCCGATGCTGAAAGTGATTCCACTGCTTACTTCAGCAATGATAAATGACTCTCCCTGCGATCCTGCCATTCATTATTTATCTCTTCTTCAGGTACATTCAGTCAATTAAGAAATATTGGCATATGTAACAGCGGCTTTGGATAGTTCATTAAAGATAGCATTATTCAAGAAGTTGAAAGCAGCTCCTCTCCCACATTGCCCTGTTATTTCGGCATTGTCTACTCCTGACCTGCTGAAAGAGCTTCTTTATCCCTTTTAAATTCTAAATCCCTGTGTTCAGCCACAGCTCCGGAGATGTGTGTTGCGCTGTACAGTTTATCTAAAAGAGCTTAATGAATAATATTTCAGCTGTACTTCAATTACTTTAAGACAAAAAGGTGGGCAAAAATGTAAGAAAAATAGATGGGCATTCATACTATGGATACTGTTCTAACAATGTCTTGTAGCTCTGAAACTGTAATGATGCAAGAAAATATATATATATAATAATGTATCTATCAATCATGGCTGCTTTTGAGTCACAGGGCAGCCAATCAAATCAGCAGTCTTTCACATATACTGTACAATATTGTTTAAATGTTATCAATAGAATCAATACTGTCAATATAATTATATCAGTTCTAGCGAGAGATAAATTGATTTAAAAAATTGCTACACTTATGTGAAAGGATTCTAATAATATATAATTTACTGTAAATAATGTATAATAAAATGAAGCATGTCTCTCTAATAACATTGAAAAACTATGGTATTTAAGTCTTTATTGTTCATAAAAGCAAAATCAGAATGCCCAGATTTGCATTAGACACAGTCACAAAAACAGCAGGTTTAATTCTAAGAGATAAAGAGGTCCTGGACTTTTTAAATTCCATTCACTATCTTATACCATCAGAGCCTTAGGATGTGGAGTTCTTTAGTGTATGTTCATTAGTGCTATAATCAGAGTAACTAGTACAATAGAATTTAGTGATCCTTTTATCTTGAAATGTTGATACAGTGTGAAGGTTCTGACAGTGACTTCATGAAAAATCCTGACAGAAACATATGATTTCTACCATGTGAAGCCTTCGGTTTGTTCATTGCGTATTTTCTGCAGCATCTCAGTTCTTTGCTCAGTCTGTCGCATCCAGCAATGTCTGAACGTTTATCCTGTGTGAGGGACCATGGGAAAGCAGGAAAACCCATCTGCCCAGCTTTGTCCCCAGAGGCTGCTCCAGCGATCTCCTCCAGAACACAGACAAACACACAGCGTTTTGCCTTGTTTGCTTCATGTCTTTCTAAAGCTTCAATCTGAACTCTTTAAAGCCGTTAGATGATATCTCTAGGAGTGAGGCCACGCTAGGGCAAGATATCTGCACCCTCTTTCTAGGCCTGCCATTCAGCAGATCTCCTTCACACAGCAATATAGTAAGAAATATATTGGTTTATTTTGCTAAAGCAAGATTAGAGAAATCCCCATTTTTGCTCTTTGTTTGATAAATTGATTGGAATCTCAGGTCTAACTGAATTAAAATAAAAAAGATGGCCCTGGATGTTGCTGGGACTAGATGATTTATAAATGACCATGGATTCATGATAGCATGTCTGTGCAAAATGTCTGTGCAAAAATGGTGCAGATGGAAGGCAGGTGAACTGGTGCATGTATGCTACTTGGAAACCATATCCCACCATTACATGTATTTAAAATACCTTTATTAAAAATAAAGGAGTCCAGCCTGATAATTACTAATGTGTTATTAACCTATGTTTCCTTTCCATAGCCAAGATACAACATTTCTATGCTAGATGTCACGCTTCACCGCTCTGTCTCATACACGCAGGAGGCACAAAAGCAGACTTCCATCGTTTTGATTGCCTTTTATTTCCAAACGTAACTGAAACCTGGCACGAGGGCCGATGCATACAGTAAACATAAAGACAGCCTTACTGACGGCTATTATGACAGTGTCTGACGGTGAACCCACACTGAGGTCCACATGACTTCAACTAAAATATTCTAACCAATAAACCCTGAGTACCCCCTACAGCTGATACCCATCATTAGCAGGGGTACTCAGGGTGTCAAATTAAAAGACATACACAACATAAGAAAAACACATAACCTCTAGCGGCTGTCCCTCCACATAACCCCCCAGAGGTGTAACACTAGAAAAATAAGTTTATAGCACATGCTGTAAATAATACGTATCTGAATTTTTTTTTTTTTTTGCATTGTTGGGGCACAGCAACTGATCTTTAAATTGTGTGAACATTTCATGGTGACTGGGATAATAGAAATACTCTAAATGCCTGGAATTAACTTACAAGTTAAACATGCTTTGTTCTGTAAAGTTGCCATCTTGGAGATCTTTTTTCCTGGACAGAGATGGTTTATACAGGACATTGAATGGTAAGAATGTTTTACCTTGTTGTGCTTGTATGGAGAGGCCTTCTGGGATAGTAGTTGTAGATATTGATGCAATTAGGAAAGTGTAAATCACTGTTTGAGATTCTTGTGAGAACAGTGAGCATGGGGAGGATGATTTCAGCAAACAGTAGAACAACTGCTTGGCAGATCTTTTAGCAGAGACACAGACCAACCCAGACCCCACCATCCTAGTGGATTTCCCCCGGCTGTGTCAGAAAAGCTGCCTGGCTGACTGTTCCAATAATCCAGTGTTACTGTTGTTAAAGTGCAGAAAGAGGTGACTATCTACTGTCAGTTATTTCATTTGGTAAAATAATTTGTTTATTTTTAATCATAATTTTCGGGTACCACTTTACAATTAAACCTTAAAAAAGATTTATATATGATTTATAATGAGGTTCTTAACTAGGTTATAGACAGTTTATAAATCATTAATAAACAGTTGCAAACAAGTTATTACACTCATCATACTTTGATGCAGGCTCACTATTTGGCAAGATTTCATCAGGTTTTTGTTAACATGCTACTACCACTAAAACACCAGATGTTGCCAAATATTGAGCCTGCATCAATGTATAACAAACATAATAACTTTTTTGTAAATGCTCATAAATTATTTATACTACTAAACTAATTAATCTAACCTAACCTAAAGTGATTAATAGCCTGATTGTAAATTGTTTATAAACTCTTTCTAAGGGTGGTCCTATTGTAAGGTGGCACCAATATTTGTGTCATTTTAAATACAATTGAATGTTTCTTCAATTATAAGCATTCGATTATGATTTGTGTTGCTGAAAAACACATATACATTTACAACTTTCCATTTCATGTCAGCGAGTCCACAATCAGTGTGGTCATCATCACTCAGGTCAGCTTCTTTATTCTGGGTTTATAGTCTATTTACAAGAGATTAGGTGGTGGCATAGGTGTCAGAACTGGTGTCAGGGGCCAAGTAATGTACAACTGACCTTGCATGCATTGGGTTAGAATTAAATGACCATTGCAGTATTGTCTTGCAACACTGTGAAATAACATCTGCATGACCAAGTGGGCCACTTGACTGCAGAGGGGTTCCCATCAAGCATTCTTAGAGTCTATTAGAGAAAAAAGCTTCATGGGATGGAATGAGTAGATGCATCTAAATCTAACCTGGTGACTTGTTTAGTCCAGTCTAACATCAAAAGTGGAGATGGAGTGGCTATCTTCATTTTAAGTGTCGCTAAGGCCTTTTTGGAGTGATACCATAGAGGAAATTCTTTAGACACCCTGAGGAAGGTTTAAATGGATAAAATTAAAGGCACACAAAAAACTCTGCCTTTTGATGATTTCTCCTGTAAGCCCAAAAGCCAAAAAGCCTTTAATTTTAAGCCTGTATATTTAATGTGTAACCCCCCAAAAATATATTTCCAATCAAGCAGTTTACATAATTAAAAAAATTGAGTCTTTTCCTGTCACCAGTCTTTTACCAAGCTACCACTGTAGGAACTTGTATAAATTATAGTTCATGAAGATTTTGCCTCTTGAGTTTACTATGGATTGTCCTTGGCAGTCTAGGAATAGCATACTTTCTTCTGTGACTGGTATTGTTAGAGTGGAGATTGACACCTAGCTTTTTCCATAGAGGTTATAGTAGTTCAGTACAATTTTGAAGAGCTGCTTCAGAATTGACTTACACTTGGTTGTATCTTAAACCTGCATTTACTCATTCTCTGTGCTAGATTTTGTTCACACAATCTGTTTTGCCTTACCAGTGGTAACATTTATTTAGGAAAAGCAGCAAGTGCAATTAAGAAGGATACTAAATTGTTTAAGTATTACTCATTCATTCATTCATTCATTCATTCATTCATTCATTCATTCGTTCGTTCGTTTGTTCGTTCGTTCGTTCATTCATCCGTTCGTTCATTCATTCATTCATTCATTCATTTTTTATAACCGCTTAATCCTATTATGGTTGCAGATACCCGAAGCCTATCTGGGAGTTAACGGGCCCATCACAGGGCAGACTAATTATTTAATCTTCTAAATGATTAGGAATTGCTGGTAAGTCTAAACTTGTATTATATATTTCTATAACTTCTGAATAATATTAGCCAGTTTTCAAAGTGGTCATTGTAAGTACTGAATAATAATACTAAGAATGCAGTATAGAGTGATAAAGTGACAGTATCTCATGACTGAAAAATGTAAGGAGAAACCAACAGATTCCTAGTGGTTTCTTCTTACATTTTAATTTCAGTGCTTTATTGTTTGATTTAAAGATTTACACATTGTAATTTTTCCTACTTGATTTGTATGGTATTTTGTATGCAGTTCAAGTATTCTCCCACCACAATTATGCCAATTAGTTGAGAAGAAGTTAGTTGGTGATAAATGACAGGGTCAGGGTACTCCAAGGTAAGTGTTGCA
The DNA here is from genome assembly GCA_037974425.1 of Phenacogrammus interruptus. Taxonomy (NCBI): domain Eukaryota; kingdom Metazoa; phylum Chordata; class Actinopteri; order Characiformes; family Alestidae; genus Phenacogrammus; species Phenacogrammus interruptus. The sequence goes on from JBBPCW010031171.1 coordinate 8,332, forward strand.
CTGGCTAATTTTTCAGTATGAAAGTGACAGTGGAATAATGTGAAAGGGATCAGAGTAATGAGGTGATGCACACACACAGCCCACCTTCATCTGTCTTTATTTAGCCACATCCTCTCCACAAAAATGTGAAACAAACTTTCAATTTACAATCTGAATCACAAACCTGAACCAGAAACACACTCTGTTTCAGTTTGATAAAGGTCTTGATTACAGATCAGTCAATAAAGAATGCTAGTGTTTAATTTGTGGCTGGTCCTCAGCTCTGTGCAGACAGTGCATGTAATTCAGAATCATTGGCAAACAGAGATATTTTTAATGAACTGTTGCAACTTGTTTTGCAATAGTGATGCTTTATTGAGTTTCAGTTCCTCTGCATCTCCAAGGACAGTCCTAGGAAACACCCCATCAAAAGCTTTCATTTGGCAAAACTTCTAACGAGTGATGAGAGGCAACTGTAGATTGTTATTTGCCTTTTGTGTGCAAATATAATTAAGGACCTCAAGGTGTGTTGAGAAATCTGTAAATTGTTCTGGTTATTTGACAGTGTTGCAGGTTGCCCAAGACGTCCTAATGGACCTAAACCATCAACGAGATTGAAACTGTAAATCTCTCACTGAAGTGTTAGTAAGTATTGTGAAGTGCTGTTGACTGTTGAAGTCTCAGATATTAAAGACATCCAAGCTCTATTATCCTCATAGGGAGGGAATACAAATTCCAGTCACCACATTCATTCTTACCTGTGCAGCTTTAAATATATAGTTTTCATTTTATTACATAATTTGAAAATGCCAGCTGTGGTCTAAAATGGTCCAAATTTAAAAACTTCTTGAAAGAATAATCTGGTCACATGGAACTTACATTGAAAATCACAGATATGATGATATGTAATAAAACATTTTAACACTGCTTATATGTATAAGAACACATTATTAGAAAGTGTTCCCCTTTGCTTCAGAAGTAGACAGGCAGCCAAGACATTTCTGTCTTTTTGAAATTTGCTTCTTTAGTTCTGCCTTATAGCTAATGTGGCTAAGAAATAATGGAAATCTATGCTTCATCAATTAGCATTAAAATATTTGTTCTTAAGGAATATTAAATAGACTTGGTTATGTGGTTTCTAGCACTGTATGACTGCTGTAAAAATGAATAAAAAAACATAAAAAATCTCAAATGTTGGCTGCTACTGCTTTTTTAAGCAGTTTTGATGTATTCATGACCATTTACAATGTGGTTATGAAATTAACAACCTGTGGTCTGCAGTAAGTGGGTAATGGGTTACAAGCTTCCATTATTTGTTAATTACACTGGGCCACTAGCTCCCATGTACGATGATTTAGGCATGCAGTTTGCACAGTGCTAATTGATAGGGTAGAAGTTTTAATTACGTGCTAGCTTGTTATTATCTCAGTAGCTCCAGTAAAAAATTAAAGAAGTAAACTTCAGATGCCGAATGATCAACTACATTTGGCCTAAGGGGAAAATTATGGAAATGAGACTTTTTGCTTAACTACGTCTTAGCAGTTGGCTAGTCTAACAGTGCTGCCATATAAATTATTACCATTACCAGCACAGCAGTCACTGCAGTGGAGCAGCTCTGTAGCGTCTTCCCTTCTTCAGGGTGCCATTTAAAATTCCGATTTGCTGCATAGCACTCTATGGTGGTGAGGTTCTCCCCAGTATTCCCTCTGAATGTTTTTAAGTATCTTTTTTTCAAAAGCAAATCAGATCATGAGCAGGACACTAGTCTCTGCAACAATAGTTTCTCTATGCTTTCACTGAGGAACTGAGAGTACTATGCCTAGCTCATTACAGTTTGTAGGATATAAGCATCCATACAATGGTAACTACGTACTCAATATCTAGAATAAAACAAATTCCAGTAACATTACACTCAAAATATAACTTTTAAACATAATCCCAAATGCCAACTATAATAAAAGAAAACTCTAATTTTAGCAAATGGGAAAATCCCATCCATCACATTAAATCCATTGGCTATTTCAGGGCTATTCAACTTCAATAGCAAGTCATTGGGGGTCCGAGGGCCACATTTCATGCTGTCCAGGCTGTCGTTCCCGTTTTAATGACGTCAGTTATTTTCTCCTCGCTGTGTGTGTGACCAGAATCTCTTTGTTACTGCCAGCTCTGCTCTGCTCTGCTCTTTGTTAACAAACCCCTTTTTCTAGCGGGGAACTACCAGTCAATCATGATCCAAAACCCATAATTTTATTGTATCACACGAATCACACACAGTCCAGCCCATGGGCCACTAGTTGAATAAACCTGTCCTAAATACAACACTACAATTAATTTAACCTGGAAAGTCCTCATTTTTTAGCACCTCTAATCATGGAATGCTACATTTGTTTTAATTTTGCTACAAAAGTTTGCTTTGAAAGAAAATATTTGTTGCTGCAACCTGGATAGATCAATAGGATTCAAACACCGACTGCCATTAGCAACATTCTACCACTTATCCTCACATTTCTAAATAATGTCAAATATTTCTTCTGTTTCAATGGTGTCATGGTGTAAGGGAAGGGGAGGACACTATGGCAGTACAGGCAAACAGTTTAATACACAACACAGAACACAGAATACAAGAATACAGCAAACGAAAACAAAACCCCGACTCAGAATCACAAAGAAAAAACAAACATGAACAGAAATCCAAAATGGCTAGGCTCGTGCTTCTAGGAACAGGAAAAACAAACCAAGGAAACCCTGCCTTGCATACCAGCAAGGGCAACAATGAGGTAAATCAGATTCAGCATTAGCGACACGCAGCATGAACTCAGGACAGGGATGAAGCACGAGCCTGCAAAAGAAAGACAAGGACAGACAGTATAAATATCATGAGCAAAACAGAGCATAAACCAAGGCAACATACAACACCAAAGAAAGACAAATACAGACTCACAGGAGAGGAGTCAGGCTGGGCTTAAAATACTGAACATAAATGGGAAACAGCTGAAACTCTTAATGATGGGACGTGATACAAATAAAGCATGAGGACTCAAAAGGGAGGAAGGGAGGAAGGGAGGTGCATTGGGATATGGAAAAGCTGGAAACAGGTACAGACACAGAGACAGGAACGAAAGTAGAAAGAGAAAAGAATACTGGAGACGTGAGAAAAGGAATAAACTATAACGAAACTAATACTCGGGAGACTGGGAACGGATTCTACGGGGGGAGGGCGAGGCGACCGTGACAAATGGTTTGTTCAGTTTAAATATTTTTATCAGTACTCGCTTTTTTAAATACAAACATAAGACTTACATTTTCACAATAAAAAAGTAATTAAAAATTAAACAAAAATTAAACATTAAACACACTTTCCCCACCCAACGACCCACCAGTGCTATTCCGTGGTAAAAGTAAGTTCTCCAGCCATAGTCAACATATCAATCACAAGTTTGTAGAAAGAAGATAAAAGGGGACCAATTTACAAATAACAAAATCTTGTCCTTTAGGGTATACCTGATTTTTTCTATATGTAATGTACCCGTTAACTCTGTCAGCCATAATTTAAGAGCTGGAACTTCTTTCTTCTTCCAAACAAAGGATACGTTTTTGGCAGAGATCAACCCATATGAAACAAACTGTTGTTGTACCCGTGTAAGTCTCAAAAAATTTTCAGAAACTGCAAATATAATCAATATAGGATCAGGTTTAATCAGAATGACTGAAAAAACTTGAAATATTTTGTTCCAGAAACTCTGTAACTTGGGACACCTAACAAAGGAATGAGACAGATTGGAATCTAAAAACTGACCTTTGCCACACAATGACGACAGTTCTGGAAATATTTTATTCAAGTTACACTTGGAGTAAAGATTCAATGGTTTGTTTAGCTACTTAGCTAGATGTTGCACAGCCAAGGACATTTAGAATTTAGTCACAAGCATGAGTATGTGGGTATGAAGACTTGCTTCTTTCACAGAAAAAGTGATGCTTCTTCAAAATAAATACAAACAGGTCATAAAAGTCCATTCTAGAATGCATGAAAGGGAAGGAACGCACAAACTTATCATCAAAAATCACATCCATTAAGAGTAGGAGCCCATCGCACAGCTTTTCAGCTTGGAGACTGTAAACAAATATATTAAAGCCTGCTGAGTTAAAGAGAGTTTCAGCAGGGTGTTTGGCTAGACGTCCCCCCACCATCACTCAAATGCTTGCGGAGGAAACAGCACCCTGGAAATACGTGAGTGGGTGGGCTTGAAAGGTGGCCTTGTTGTTTTGTGATTTTCCCTCTGCTTCACTGCTATTGTCCTGACACCTGCCATGCACTTGCTCTGGTATGAAAATAAAGCCTCTCTGGTGAGCTCTTTTGAATGCTGTCATCTGTAAAAGACCTTGTGTGGAGAGAATCGCTTTATGGCTTATTGGTTTGAATCAAACAGATAATCTTTCACACCCCACTGTTCCCCATCTGTTGCCTCTAAGAGAGAAGCAGAGCAATCGCAGACTAGACTCCAGGTTCATCTGCAACATTTGTGACAATAAATTTTTCAGTAACAAAGGAATCAAGGGTGGCAATATGGCAAGATTCTGTAATTGTAAATGATATGGATAAAGGTATAAAACTGCAGCAGTTAACCAGTATTTATTGAAATAAGGGTGGAGATTCAACTGTATCCGTTTTGGATACAATTACAATCAGCAATCAGTAAAGTTTTGTGAAATAGGTAGAGTGGGAAAATTCCAGTGGATTTCTATACAAGTGGTACTTGTGCTGTGAGAAAGGCCACACAGACAGAAACACCAATGACATAAAAAGGCTGGAGAAAAACAGGGTGGATAGCATACATAACATGGGAGTGAACATAAATGAGCAGAGCCAGAATGTTGAAACCATGTGTAACGTCCTCAGTCATGTTTCCACTTTGTCAAAACAAAATTCTTCCTGTTTATTTTATTGTCTATATTCAGATAGAGCCTTCAGTAAGAAATAGTACACATGCGTATGTGTAAAAATAATCAAATCGGTATTTTCAAACTCTGAGACTGAATTTAGAAAGATTGAATTAATTCCTAAAGCAGAGGTTTCCAAGCTCGGTCCTGGAGGTCCCTTTATCCAGCCCTTTTTTAGCATTTTCTTGATCTTAACTCTCTTCAACCCAAAAAAAGGCCTGAAAAAAATTAGCTGAATCAAATATAACCAGATCCCTATGAGATCAGAAATATGGAAAGCTATGAGGTTTGCATTTACAAAGTGCATGTGGTGCATGTGGTGCGATCACTACTGCATTCAGTCTTGACTAAAACAAATGGTAATTTGAAGTCTGAGCATTTCTTCCCATTTGATGAGAGTGAAGAGTACAGCCAACATTTTCATCGTCTCTAGGTGCCAGAAGAAAAGTGCAAGGTCAACTGTGTTTAAGTCCCTTGCCTACTCCAGTCATTAATCAAGAAGGAGTTGGCTATCTGTAGCAAGGCAAGCCTCAGATCCTCCTGCTGATCTGCAAGGTCACTCTGCTGCACCGCTGTCACCCTCTGAATCTCTGCTGACAGTGGGAGCACTCCTGGAGTATTAACGTGAGTCTTTAAAGTATTTTTTACACTGAGTGCAATACACCATATGTAATGATGTTGACTCAAGAAAGATATAATCACAAGATCCACATACATATGGAAAAAAGGGTCCATGCTAGTGAACACACAATAAAAAAGCTGGAACAAAAAGGAGATAGGGGTACATAAAAACACAACAAGAAAATGCAACAACACAAGATGTCCCAAGGGATAACAAGAATAGGAACACCACAGAAACTAAGGGGAAAATAAACAGGTTTAACCAAAACAAACAAACTTCAAGATCAAGTCATTTGAGTGCACTTGAGTGCATTTCATCTACAGCAGTTTTGTCTGCAGGGCAGTCAGAGTGAATTTGTACGTTCTTGCTACTCACAATATGACTGTTAGGTAAATTGGTCTATGTCTCAGTCTGCGTAATCTGATTTAAAACCTGAAAACCTAACCCTCTATGTGATGATTATGGTCCTTGTGTGGTGGGTGTGTAAGTTGGGACGAGAGAAAAGTTTGGGGCGCTAGAACAACACTGTGTCTACATATAGACATTAGAAATGGATTTAGACCCGCATTGCCATTTTAACCTATAGAATGTGAGTAGCACGTTTTACACCCATTTTACTAGTTAAAATCAGATTTTACTAATATGCTTGGAGTTCTATGGGTTAATATAAAGTTGATCACACCAAATAGAACCAGACACCTGAGAAATTAAGCAATTTCTTATAACATTTTCTGAATTTGATTCTGATTCTGAACTTCTGGTCCAAAACCTAACAGCTCTAGCATGAACCTGCTTCTTTTTTCACCTTTTCACATTGGAATATACAGAAACTAACGCGTGGCTGTTTGAACACTTGAACACACTAAAGCGACAGGCTGATTCTGCTGTAGCTGTTTGGAGGTGATTTAACGGCAGTAAAGTTTAACCAGAAAGAACACTCTGTGAGAAAGGTCTATAATGTGCATCAAAAGAGGCGTATGAAAGTGTCTGGTCCACTTTGTCAAGTGAAGAGTCCTACTGCCCTCCAGATGAAAAAGCCACCATTGATAATTGATATTGGAACTGGGTGCCCTGGAGCAGTTGATCAGTAAACACTAGCTGACAGAGGCAGCCTGTCATATGGTCATAAGTCAGAGAAGGCCATTGGGAACTGGAGATATGAGATGGTATGTTTAACTCCTCTGAACATTAGGATTCAAAGGTAATAGGAGGGAGAGTGAGAGCGACATAAAGAGAGAGAGAGAGAGAGAGAGAGAGAGAAAGAGAGAGAGAGAGAGAGACAGAGACAGAGAGAAAGAGAGAGAGAGTGAGAGAGACCTTGGCCTCTAACATATAGTAGGGGGATTTACTGCAGCAGAGAGACAGCTATCTCGGGGGACATGGAAGGGGCATCATAAAAGCTGTCCTATCAGAGCCCCGAGGCCTGGGTACCATGAATCATACTCAAAACGCAGCATTAAGTGAAATAGAAAAGCCTTTAGATCACATTTAACATTACTGTTCACTGTCACAGTTTAGATCCTGAAACTTGTTGAGAATTTTTGAAACCAGAGATCTAATGGTTTGCACCTTTAAAAAGTTTACTTATGCTTAATATTTTCTTGAAGCATGGCATGCACACAATAAGACAGGTGGGAACTAGTTATTCACTATGTAAAAAACGAAAGGTATCCTTAACTTTCGAGTTTGAGGTTTTGCTATATCGAGGATGATAAGGCTTTCCTTTCTAACAAGGGATGCTGAATTATTTTAATATTCTCACCCAGCACACCATCTTGGCCTTCATCTCTTCAAAAGGGGGATATTTTTTCCCTCTTTTTTAAGATGAAACAACACAGGGCAGCAATTACATCGTCAATATCATTTAGGAGTTACCAAGCAACTGAAACAAGGCACCCAGCATCCTTTGGGTGTTTTTATGAGATCCTAACAGGCTGAATCAAGCAACATCAAAATCAAAGGAGAATGGGGATGAATGACAAGTAGACAAATGAGACCATGTCTTATTTTACTGCGATAAGTATGCAACAAAAAGTAACTGTTACGTATTGTATTGCACCCATTCATTAGCAGTCATCTAACGCCAACTTAGAAATCAAAGCCGTCCTCTGTGACAATGACATTTTGTGACTTAGCATATTTTGAGAGAATGCTACACAATGTAGACAGGTTTGTTTACAGTCCTACTGTCATCAGTAGCACCTGCTTTTGCCAGTTAGATATCTCAAACATGATGTGGAAGAACCACCACCTCTTTCTACATTTATGCTATGATCCTCCAGCCCACATTTTGCTTGACTACTTTGGATTGCAGGTGCTGTTCACCCTTGTGATAAGATGTAAAGCCTCACCTGGACGCTCCAAAGATTTCTATGAATAGTCTACTATAATGTCCCTCTTGAGCTTCTGCCTTGTGCTGATTTATAATGATCCTTATGGTTGCACACATCTGCTTGAATTCTTAATCTGCCTTACAGCACAGAGAGTTTGAAATGGTTTCTAAACGGGTAAGAGGTAAAAGAGAGTTTGGCCAGAATTCCCAGAAATCTGCTGATCGGCTGTGTAAAAATACAATAAAGTTGAGTTGACTGGCTAAATTGATATGCAAACAAATATATGAGAGATCTGTCATCCTGGAATATACATGAATAATCCAAGTTTCTTATGGTTCTTTTTATGAAAGTTTTGTAGATAGACTTTACTGTTACACTTCACAATTTTGTGTACTGCAACACTTCCTAAAGTTGGGATTTATAAACCCCTGGTCAGAAAGAGTCCTCCTCAGACACTAGTTGCCTTGCTGCTGTGGAAAGTCATTGGCTGAGTGTGAGATGAAATAGGCAATAGCCTTAAATCGCTCTCCCCCTTTCACCTTCACTGCCTTAAATCTTTTAGCCAGTGCTTAGTTTTGACATGAATGATACCTCCTCAATCATGGTGGGTTAAATGAAGTGCAGTGGAATCCCTCCCCCTTTCAATTCCGATAGCAGCCATGAGAAGACAGAAGGCAGTTTTTTTTCACAGGCTACATTTTATTACAGGACAAGCACTGACGTATTTTCTGCCATTGGGGTCTATGGTCACCCTGAATCCCTGGGTCATCTCGGTTTAAATGTACCCACTGCTGTTAGAGTCTCTCTTACTGGATTTGTAAAAAAAATTCCAAACTAATCCGAAATTATTGATTGCATCACCATCTATTTTGGTATCCATAATCTACCAAAAACTCGTTATAAGAATTTTGCTAGGGCAAATAACATTTTAATTGTTATTCAATGTATTTTGATGGTGAAGACATCGGTGCTTGCTCAAAGTTAAGCCAAACTTCGTATACTTTATTTACAGTGGGAATATTGAGTACCCACCAAGTGTCATAATATTTAGCCAGATGGGAGTGTTATGTCAGATGAACAGAGAAAAGTGTATTATTACTGTGGACCCAAAGCAGATGTTTCAGTCAAATTCCTAGGACTAAGGACCCAGATCGAGAGGTTATGAACCCCGTGTGTTGACAATTTTGTTTTTTGTCCAACTTGGTATTAACTTGGTATTATAATGTTTGTTCTTTTTGACAGGCATATAGTGAAGTGTAAAAGTGAAAGTGACAATCTGGTCATACGTGAACACACCACAGCACACAATACTTCTTCTGCATTTAACCCATTCACCAAGTGAAGCAGGGGGCAGCTACAAACACAGCGCCCGGGAGCAGTGTGTGGGGACAGTACCTTGCGGTCTTGGGAATCAAACCCGGACTTTCTGATCACAGGGCGAATGCCCTAACCACTAGACTACCAACTGCCCCGAGATATGGTAGAATATGATGCTCATTCTAAGGCACTGGGCACAACATTTGTGGTTATTATATTTAGAGCTGCTTGTAGCTGTATTTATTTTTTTATTTTACAAAATGTACAGTTCAGCAAATAAGCAGTAACTGTGCATTAAAATGTGTATCATGTACAGGTACTGGTCATATAATCTTCAAAATGTTGATTTATTTCTTTAATTCTATTCAAGAAGTGAAACTTGTATAATGTATACATTCATTCCACACAGACTGATATAAGTAAGTGTTTATTTCCTTTCATTTTGATGATTATAACTGAAAACTAATGAAAACCCCAATTCTGTATCTCAGAAAATGTGAATATTGTGAAATGGTTCAGTACTGAAGACATCTGGTGCCACACTCTAATCAGATAATTAACTCAAAACACCTGCAAAGGCCTTTGAATGTTCTCCCAGTCTAGTTCTGTAGACTACATAATCATGGGGAAGACTGCTGATTTGCCAATTGTCCAAAAGATGACCATTGACACCTTGCACAAGGAGGGCAAGACATAAAAAGTCATTGCAAAAGAGGCTGGCTGTCCACAGAGCTCTGTGTCCAAGCACATAAATAGATAGGCAAAGGGAGGGAAAAGATGTGATAGAAAAAAGTGTACAAGCAATAGGGATAACCGCACCCTGGAGAGAATTGTGAAACAAAACTCGTTCAAAAATGTGGGGGAGATTCACAAAGAGTGGACTGCAGCTGGAGTCAGTGCTTTAAGGACCACTTCACACAGACGTATGCAGGACATGGGAATCAGCTGTTGCATTCCTTGTGTGAAGCCACTCTTGAACAACAGACAGCATCAGAAGCGTCTCGCCTGGGCTAAAGACAAAAAGGAGAGGAGAGTCACAGAATCCACGTTGATTGAGGTCCAGTGTAAAGTTTTCACAGTCAGTGATGGTTTGGGGTGCCATGTCATCTGCTGGTGTTGGTCCACTGTGTTTTCTGAGGTCCAAGGTCAATGCAGCTGTATACCAGAATGCTTTAGAGCACTTCATACTTCCTGCTGCTGACCAACTTTATGGAGACGCAGATTTCATTTTCCAACAGGACCTGCAGTGCCAAAGCTACCAGTACTTGATTTAAGGACCATGGTATCCATTAATTGGCCAGCCTTTAAGAACAGGGATATCAGCTCACCTGACCTTAACCCAATAGAAAATCTATGGGATATTGTGAAGTGGAAGATGCGATATGCCAGACCCAACAATGCAGAAGAGCTGAAGGACACTATCAGAGCAACTTGGGCTCTGAGCAGTAATTCAGGTAAAAGGAGGCCCAACTAAGTATTGAGTGCTGTACATGCTCATACTTTTCATGTTCATAATTTCAGTTGGCCAAGATTTCTAAAAATCCTTTCTTTGTATTGGTCTTAAGTAATTTTCTGAGATACTGAAGTGGGGTTTTCATTAGTTGTCAGTTATAATCATCAAAATAAATAAACAGTCTGTGTGGAATGAATGTATACATTATACAGGTTTCACTTTTTGAATGGAATCAGTGAAATAAATCAACCTTTTGAAGATATTCTAATTATATGACCAGCACCTGTATGTATATACTAGGGGTGTGACGAGATCAGATAGGTCTCGCGAGATGCGTCTGGTCTCGCGAGACCGTGATGAGATCCTTGCGTTACTAAAAGCTGTGCCTGTGAAGAACACGGAAAGTAAATTAGTTCGCATGAAAGGGCAAACAACCCGCTCTCTCTCTGTATCTCTCTCTCGCGCGCGCTCCCTCTCTCTCGTGACTTTTCCCGAGCGCGCATCTCTCTATCTTTCTCTGTATCTCTCTCTCTTTTTCTGGAGTGCACGGATCCGGAGCGTGTCTCTCTCTCCCTCATTCGCGCATCTCTCTATCTTGTTCTGTATCTCTCTGTATCTCTCTCGCACGGATCCCCCCCCCCCC
>JBBPCW010032170.1:0-19587 GCA_037974425.1 Phenacogrammus interruptus
GCAATATCCATATCGCCAAAGACTGACTGCAGTAAATGGTGTTTTTCCAAAACTCTTCAACCAGAGCCACAGAGAAGAGGGCAAAAAAACCCCACTTCTGTGCTGCTGTTGTAGATTGTTCCTTTTGCTATTTTTTTCTGGCTAAGAACTTACTATAATTTAAATTATGTTTACATTTACTTAAGATTTAAAATTAATAAAAAAATATTTTCAGATTTCAATGTTCAATGGTTCAAATGTTTTATGGGAAACATTAAATGCTCTGTTTAAGTAAATTCTTTAAAAAATATGTTGGAGTGGAAATATTGCATTTCATTTTTTTATGCATAGACTAGTCAGCGCCTGGAGTCTATATTACCAGCAAATCCAAAGCAGAAAAACATTAACACTATAAAGGCTAAGTTTTTACTTACTTATCGCATATGTTATCGCCATCGCAACACTCAACAACATTATCGCATATCGCATGTTTCCTAATGTCGTGCAGCCCCACTGTTGATATACAATATATACACAGGGTGAAATAAGTATTGAACACGTCCCTAATTGTCTGTCTGTCACTCACTCACATGCACACTCTCACGTGCACACTCTTACATACACTCTCTCACGTGTTTCACTCTCACCTTGATTAAGATGCACATTACATACACGTAGGCCTACATGGTACATTTTATCAGAATGTTTATTCTGTAACATTTGACCAATTCTAGAAGTTCTACTTTTGGACTGTATGACTTTCACTTGTATTGGAGTAACATTTGACCAGTATCTATACTTTCACTTAAGTAATGAATGTGAGTGTCCACCTCTGGATGTCCATACAAGGTCAATGTTGCTACTAAGAACTAGTAAGATCTTTACCGTGAATACATCACAACTTCTCTTAGCCCACTCAGATCTTTCCAGGCTGTTCCTTAATGTGGTACAGAACACAGTATTGTGAGATATGAACAAGAAAAAAAAAAACATGGAGCCGAACACTGCATAGCCATTTTAGACAACAGGGTCTGTTTTCTCGAAACACCTCAAAAGCTGGAGTGCTAATCTACAGTCAGTTTTTGTAAGAGTGAACGTCATAAAAATTAGGGAATCTGATCCAAGAACAGTATTCTTGACATGACTTGACTCTTCTAATGTATGACTGCTTGGTGAACACCAGGCCTGGAGTTGTCTGAAAGAGCTGACTGTTGTGGTGAAGTTGTGTTTATTTTAAAAGCTCATATTGTCTGCTAGACCCCACTGACAAAACAGTGCTTCTTTATCAAGAGCTGAATGTGGTTTAAGAAGATTTACAGAAGTTTAGTGAACTCATTTATTGAAAGGATTTGGGTGGCTATTGATTTCTAGGGTTCATTCCAACTAAACTGAAGAAGCAACATTTGAGCTCCAAACATATCTTGATTGACTGACAGCATCTAAGATTTGTGGAAGATTGTTTTAGTTCTATACCAAACCATTTTCAAAAAGCTTCTCCATCCTTATTTTCAAAAATTATATTTGTATAAAGAGCGACATTTTTGGCACCTATTTTTAAGAGTGTATTGTCAGAAACAGTGTCATTTACTATCAATTATTTTGGCGGTCTCTGATACACTGTCCTGGTCTGTGTAAAAGTGTAGCCCAGTCACAGTTTGAAAGACTACAGAGGTCTAAAAAAAGCCAAATTCTCTTCAGTCTGAACAAGGCACAGACTGGACAAAGACATTTAAGCTATTTCAAGAAAACAAGCATTTACAGAACCACATGATAGCCTGCCATCAACCTGGATCTCAAGCTGAGTGGAAGGTCAGTCATCTGTTAAGAATGCAGACTATTTTCCAATGAAGTTTTAAAATGAACTTTGGATAATAAGATATAATGAAGAATAGTAAGGAATGTGTTATGGTACATATACTGTGCAATCAAGGAAGTAAGTCCAGCAAACTCAAAACACCATTAAGATATCATGATCTGATTTATGATACTGCCTGTGTTAATAATAACTGTAATAAGAAATATTTTGTTTATTGTCTTGATGCCACAAGAATTTACTAGCGGTGTGACGAGATGCCCAGCTCTGCTCACAAGACGATAGAGAGAACGAGACGAGTAAAGATTTTAACAGGATTTTTCAGATAACTTTAAGGATGAAATAGACGACTGGGAAAAACTTCCATTTCAATGAAAGTCAACAACCCAAAATAATGCAGGCGCATTTTGGAAATGATGTAACTGATCACCACAATTTTACTTACAATAATTAATTATAAAGCTTGAATCATCTTATTAGATTAGATTAGATTCAACTTTATTGTCATTACACATGTACAAGTACAACGAAATGCAGTTTAGGTCTAACCAGAAGTGCAATAAGCAGCAAGTGCAGGATAAATGTTATGCAGTAACAACTGGACAGAATGATTTGCACACACTAAGTTTTGCAAAGTTGTGCATAAACTCTGAACTTGCTGTGTGTGACCTTCTAACTGAACTCCTTTTTACAAAAACTATTGTTATTTCACATGAATAAAAATAATATAATGAACAAAAATAAATACAACTTCTCTTAGTCTATTTTAAGTAAAAACAAGTGCAAATAATAAATCAATGTAATATACTGTCAGTGCTCAAACTAAAGAGTAACCAGATTTTTCTCTGGACCTGAGATGGTTACAACTACACAGCCAAGCCTAAAATATGGTCATATTTCTGGGGGAAAAAAAGCACATCTTTGTTTTCTGGGAGCAGCTAAGACCTCTGCGTGTTAACTATGTCTCCTGCAGTGGAACAGTAGAAATCAGACCTCTGGTTCAGACAGCTGCACCGTTCAAAAGTCCTCAGAATACATTACGCAACATGCCTATAAATATCATTTTATTTTGCACGGTTACTTGTCAGATGAGAGGTTTAGAAATGTAAGGAATATTAGGAAAATCTTATATTTATGTGTGAAAACTTGCTGCGTTATTTAAACACACCTATACACTTTTCAAAATGAATGTCGCTCCCACAGTTTTTTACAATGCAAGGGCATTTTTTCCCTGATGCACATAACGGCTATTTAGCTGCAGTTTTACTTTGCATAGTACAGGCGGTCCTCAAGTTACGACACAGATCCATTCCTAAGACAGTGATGTAACCTGAATTTTGGCATAAGTTGAAACACATCCTAGTCTAAGTCACTGATCCCTACTAGTGGTGCAACGGATAAAAAAATAATTCACGGTTCGGATCGGATCATGTTTTTAAGTCACGGATCGGATCAGTTTTCGGATCAGTTTTCGGATCAGCAAAAAAAAAAACAAAGAAAGAAAAAAAGACGAGACAAATTAAACTTTCCATTTATTTAAGTACTTTTTACCCATTAAAAACTTTCAACTCAAGACTCGTTCCACGCAACTATATAACGACAATATAGGGCATAATTATTTCATTTCATGTTGACACAATCAAAAACAACTTTAAAATGCAGTTTAAGGTTTTATTGCTTCTTACTTTGAACATGGAGAATAAAATAAAACTGTCCACATCATCAAAAAAGAAAGAAGGAAAGCAAAGCAGACGTGAGCTTATTCTTTTTTTGTTCAAAAAGACGAAGATGTCTACATTTTCCACAACCGAATATGTCTGCAGCTATAAACACCCCAATAGCTTTAGCCCAGTCAGATTGAACAGGAAAGGGTTACTGCTGCGGATATCAGCTGTTGTTGCGCAGCCTTCGTCTTAGCTCCTGTCACACCAGGGTGTTGCTGTTTTAAACGAGTGGCCATGCCCGACGTGCTGCCAGTCTCATACGGCTTCCTCGTGCCACACTGCCGACAAACTGTGGTGGTTTTATCCACCACCATTTTCCCATCAATATATTTAACGGAGAAGCGAAAATCCGCTCCTCCACTTCCGCTGGCCATGACTATTGCTTGACACTCACTACGCGCACCATTCAGCGGAACTTGTATTTTTCTTTCGGATCTTCGGATCACATGTGTGCCGAACCGTGGAGAGGGATCGGTTCGGATCTCGGATCAACAATGATCCGTTGCAGCACTAATCCCTACACACTTGTAAAACATCTAAGCTGCAGAAAGATGTAAGTGTACTGTCCAACTCCCTCACTCATACGCCGTGCTACTGCGTATTCTTCCGCCTCACGCAACACAATTAGTTCGCCCATGTAGTCCGTAAGTATGACGCAAACAGCATACACCAAAACACTCACGTCTCAATTTTTAAACGTTTTTATGGGAGTGAGCATCGTAAACTCGAAACGTCGAGACTGTTGTAACCCAATGACCCCCTGTATTTATTTTGGTAGCCTGAGTGTTGCTAGGCTAATTTAAAAAGGCTGCATTGCTCCGTAAAACTAAGTAACATATCAAAGATGTCAACTAACGACATTAACATTTTGAACAACATCTGGAATTGCCAAAGTTTTGAATTGTTTTTCTAACGAAGGCATCCATCAACCTGGCTCCTCATTTTTAAAATGTCTCCACTTCTTAGTGATGGAGCAAAAAAGGTACAGCCAAAGCATTTTTTGCTGCATTTGGTTCATTAAAGCTCAATAATAAATTCAAGTATTGTATTTTACAAGACCTTTTTGCTTGTTAATGAGACCAGGGAAATTCACTGTAATTATGAGTTTTTAGATTGTATCGTCTGTGTGTATCACTGCCTTAAATCATTTCTTCTATTTTCCACTACCTCTTGCTTATCATTAAATTATCTCCCATCTTCTATTTATATTCCGGTAATCCTCGTGTTTTAATGGCTTTTGCAGTGAAATCACTCTGCGGGAGTTATGCAGAGTCCAATAAAAAAGGACTTAAATCACTAATAATAAATCCTTTCTTACATCACATTCAAAAGCTTGGTGGAAGCCAAGTTTCAATATTTATCTGTGTTTTTGGTGTATGTTTTTGAGTAACAACACATAATATCTCAAGGCTAATGCTTTTTACAGACAAATATAGTTCCAATTACTTTCCATAAAACCACAGGTACACATAATCTATTATTCTAACAAAGCTTTGCTTTTATTCTGCCCAGAAATAAGGAATACCATGGTTTTCTGTAGGACTGTGAGGAACTGTCACAGAATGAGATGTGATGCTTATGCAGCACAGAGCACAAAGGTGGTGGCCTAGTGGTAGTATACTTGCCTCTGGACCAAGAGGTCTTAGGTTCGAATCCTACTTTCAGCACCACCACTGGGTCTCTGAGCAAGACCCTTAACCCCAAGCTGCTCCAGGGAGACTGTCCCCTGCAGTTAGGGAATGGAAGTCGCTTTGGATAAAAGCGTCTGATAAATGCCGTAAATTTAAATGTAACATCAACATGACTTGTCGCTAGTGAGTTCTCACTGTTAATACTGTTTGCTCTATACTGGGGGTTTACGAGTCATACTTGTCATTTATCACTGTTTGCCGAAACTTATTTTTAGGTCACACAAAAAAGTGCCACTAGCGGTCCTGGGATTCAAGCCCACAACCTTCCGATGACAGGGGCAACTCCGTTACCACCAGACCACCAGCTGCCCCATCATGCAACACACTTGTAAATATGCTTTTGAAACAAATAAGCATGTCTTTCTCCAAAAGCAATACAATTTCAAACATGTTGCCTTTGTACTATTTTTAATTAAATATGAGTTAACATGATTTGCAAATAATATCATTCTTTACATTTTACACAGTGGCCTTTCTGGATTGATTCCTTTGGTCAAGAGCCCTGGCTACTGAACCGCTGCCATTCACAGAAGACCATCAGTTAGTATTTACAGTCAGTTACAAGATTAGAACTTAGAGTGCCTAGAGTGATGTCGTCCCTCACTCTATCAAATTATCTCAGTCCGATTCCACTGCTGCTACCTTAAGTGTGGCAGTGATTAATCTGAAACATTCTGTTTTTCCAGTATATTATTTTCATTCATAATATTTTTACAACATATATTATGGTTTGGCCTTCAGCAATTACTTAAAAATCATCAAAATAATAAGTGGATATGTATAATTGGTAGTGAATGCTATCGGAAATTCTTTTTATCGTAAGTTTTTTTTACGATTTACTGGGACTATCAGGTTTATCTTTTTTCTTTAGTGTTGAGGCAGATAAGTGATACGATAAAGACAAGAAATAATCTGTAGTTCCTCCTCTCTCTTCCACTCTGATAAGAAATATGCCGCAGAGGATGTCTTCAGCAGATGGATGAGTCACTGATGAGCAAAGGCATGACCTCAGCAGCTGGTCCCTGGCCAGAGCAAGAGCTGACACTATATGAAGTCATTAACAAGGACTAAAAAGTGTCGAGGGGAAGCAAGCCAAGGGGTGAAGACCGACACAGCAGTCAAGAATTTGCAGTTAAGATGCTTTTCAGTCTCGTCTTGGAGCCGCCAGAGATGTGACTGAAATCTGGTATCATTTATGATTTTAAATTCTCAAAACATACAATTCAATAGAACTTACCTACAACTGTACAATAATGGCAAAGTAGGTGCAAATACCAAGATCTTACTGCTGTACTTTGGCAGAGATTGAAAGAAACGATGTTTTTAAACTCTTGGTTAGGGTGTGATCAGAAGGTTGTGTGTTCAAATCCCAACACTTCTAAGGCCACCCTTGTGAAAGGTACTGTCCTCACACACTACTCCCCGGAAGCCCCTTGTTGGTGGCAGCCCACTGCTTCACATGGTGAATGTGTTAAATACAGAGAAAGAAGATTATAAGGAGCCACTTTACATAAAAGGATGTCTCTTTATGTCTTTATGTCAAATCTTCTGAGATGGTTTTAAAAAATGAAGGGACATGAACAGAAAACTGGATGATACAAGGGCCCCAAGCTTCAGGAAAAGCTGCTAGTGCTGGCAAAATGTGTCCCATTTGCACTTAATCTGTTGTAAAAGGCTTAAAACACTGGGCCATCCAGGTACATTAGGCAGTAATTGACAATAAACAGGACTAAGATCACAATAATGTTGTGTAATCAATGGTATTTCTTCTTCTGATATACCAAATGAGTATCTTCTGACTCAGCATAGCGTTGGGGCATTGCTGACTATGCAATGCGATGTAATTCGTGCAGACATCAGTGCAGCGCCAGCACTGAACAGCGTGGTGATTCCTCAGGAAGGCTTCTCAAGTGCTATTTGAAACCCCCAGTGGACCGGAGTTCAGTGGAGCCGGCCCCCCTTTCATGAAACTGAGATGGGCTTTCTGGTTAGCCCTACAGCCAGGCACCGAGACCACCAGCGGGAGCACAAAGAATGCTCAACAGCTCCAAACCTGCTCCTGGCCGCCTGCTGTGAAGGAAACCCACACGCACTCCCGGCCAGACACACTTTAGCCTGTTTTCACCAGTGTCAGGACATAATCTGCCCATGTGTAATGTACAAACTGCCCTGCAAGCCTGAGCATGCAGTTTAGGGTCACGTACAGGGAGAGAAGCAGAATGCATGGAATTCTCTCCGCCTCTTGAAATCGGGCATAAATTACCAGCAATGTCTTTAAAGCTTGTTGTTGGGTGACTTGGGAACAACGGCAGCAGTCATAGCAGCTGGGTGAAGGCACAGGCCTCAAAGAAGTGTTGAAAGACAACTTTTTCAACAGAATAACAATGCTGCAACTCTCAGAGCGCCTCCAGAGTTTGTCTAGTGACTGCTATGGCACTGACTTCGCATAACTTACAGCTACAGCATTTCACCATGTCTTTCATACCCTGTGCTTTAGAAGTACGACCCAATTAGTAGATGGTCCAGGATTAGTTATGACTGTAGTAAACTGAATACAGGGGTGTCCACGTGTTACAGAGAACCCCCCCCCTGTATTACTTACCGATCCTAACACAGATGTAAAGTCATAATCTAGAACATAAAACACAACTAAGCCACAGAAAAGGACAGAAATGTACACTGTACTGTAGAAACAGAAAAAAAAAACTTGCCTGTTTAATGGGGTAGGTAAGCGTACTGGGGGATGCCAACTCCCTCATTCATGTGCTGCGTTACAGCATGTTCTGCGTATTCGTCTGTGTATTTGTGAGCCCCTGGGGCAGTATGAAAAATCCCAAATTTCTCTGGTCTAGCTCATTAGGTTTAATGAGATTTTTCCTTTGTTCGCAAAAATGCTTGGTCATCCTTTTTCAGATGCCTGTGTCCTTGTAACGGTAGCACCTGGGCAGCTGAACCTGAAGTCTTTGGCCTAATTCCAGATTCTTTCTCTGCATTTAACCCATTCGCCAAGTGAAGCAGTGGGCAGCCAGGAACACAGCACCCGAGGAGCTGAGTGTGGAGACGGTACCTTCCTCAAGGGTACCTCAGTGGTGCCACTAGCAGTCTCCCTAACCACCAGCAACTCCCTAACCACCAGGCCACCCCAAATTTCTTTCTACTTCTAATTTGATTGGTTGTTTCTATTTCTTTTTACTTTTATAACTGATAAAACCAATGTAAAATATAAACAAAACAGAGTTTAAATTATGTGACCCTTCAAATTTATGCAAAACAAAACTCCCACATGACTTGCAAGGACCTACCGGAAGATTCTGAATGTATAATATAATAATATAATAATGAAAGTATAATAATGAACTAGCTGACTGCGCCGTGTTGCTGCACAAACGTAATCTAACAGTGATTGGAAGTTACCTAATACAGTGTTTGTCGAACTGTGTTTCCAAGTCAGGCTTAATTTTTGAAGTCTGGCCAACCTACTGAGACATGCCATCTGTAGGTCATGCTTCTCTTATAACGTTGCATAATTGCTATGTGAGAATTGATGGTAATTAATAGGTAATGAACTGAACAGCTGCAGTCAGAGTGTGCAACAACGTTGGCGGGATGAAGATTGAGAGTGACATGAAAGAACGATCAAATGAAAGAAGCCATTAAAGTTCAAAATGAAGCTTTTCTTTTACCTCTGGAGTGGCAGGATTGAAAGTCACATTCAGAACCGTGTCAGTCTGTCGCTGGAGCTTGTACAGAAAGCTGCTGCTTCGAATGTCATAGACATAGGCCTAGAAGAAATGTGAAAGATGTGAAAGGTTATTTTCACACAAATAAAAATGAATGATGACAGAAATGACTCTTTCTGCTGATGGTGGCAGCAAAAATATTACATGTATTGAAATAATTGGGCATAGAGTACAGTGCAAAATCTCCAAAGATAATCATATGTAAGTAAGGGAAGCTCTGGAATAGCCACAAATGGGCCTATCCTTCCAACAGTGTTAGGACGAGCTGCAAAAGTGTTTGCGCTCCAAGAATGAATCATTAGCTGACTTTACTAATGCTCTTATGGCTGAATGCAATCAAATCCTCAAAGTAATGTTGCGATCTGTAATATAAAGCTGAGAATGTTATATTACTGCAGCAAAAAGAGAAAGGGCTGCTAAAAACAGGGAAAGCATACAATAATCATTAGTGACTACAATTTCTAAGCATAAGAGCTCTGCCCAGTGCCACATATGAGTTTCACGGTCCTGCTTTTGAGATAGCAACATATGTTTAAAAGGAGAAGTTACCCTTTATGATGATGAATAAAGATGACAGAAGGTACAGAACGTAAAGGCATATTTTCCATGCCAGTGCATTTACATGTAACACAGTAACCATCTCCTTTGGCTCCATTAGAAAAGGTTTGGAAGGGCTGCTTTAGGGCTTGGAAAAAATGTAATTCAATCTACCCTTGGAGGGCGGCGGGGGGGGGGGTTCCCTGCACGACTGCCTTGTGAAATATTAAGACAAGTACAAATGCCTGTAGCTTATGGAACTCTCACAGCTCCCACAAATAACAGTGGAGTAGCTTACTACCGTTTACTCCACCAGCTTCCATGAAGCGCTGGAACGTGGGCGCTCTCTGTGGAGACCTTCCAACTTCAGTGCCTTGCCCAGTTCCCGGCAATTAATAACATCTATCAGTATGCATATATTATTCTGCTGCTGTCAGCAAGCAGAACACACACACAAACATAGCAAATAAGAGCAAAGGCAATTGGAAAAGTTGGCAAATTTCTCACACTGTTGGAGCAAAGACAAAGCCCATGTCAGACATTGCCTGCTAAAGTCATTAAAAAGAAAGTTTTACTAAGGCAGGATATCTTTGAACTAGTGGTAGTTGCAAATGGTGAATAAAACAGTGTACAGTAATCCCCCGCTTTTCCGGAGGGTTACTTTCCAAGAGCACCCGCTTATAGCATGTTTTGGTAAAGAAAATGCCTAAAAATGCCCCCAAATATGTGCTCACAACACTTTAATTTCATTCTAAGCTCAGTTTAATGCATTACCATAAAAAGAAAATGTAAAGGGTGGAGGTAGCTCAGTGGGTAGGATACTTGCCTCCGGACCAAGAGGTCATGGGTTCGAATCCTACCTTCAGCACCACCACTGGGTGCCCGAGCAAGACGCTTAACCTAAGTTGCTCCAGGGAGACTTTCCCCTGTAGTTAGGCAATGAAAGTTGCTTTGGGTAAAAGCGTCTGGTAAATGTAAAGGGAAATCCATAGCCTTTAAATTCCTCGCCGAAATATACAACTTGGAAGGTCGATAGACAAAAGTATTGGGACACTGCAGCGAGGTGAACGGTTTTCAGGGAATAACCCCTGATCTACTCAGGGTAAAAATACAAATGAGGGCTCGTTGGAAAGGTCTCCTGGAGATCAATCTGGAGTTTGAAGTGTCTGAGTTCTTGCACCACAGAGAAACTTGGTGTGGAATTTGAAAAAAGTACTTCCAGGTCAGCTACAGCCTGTCCTGAGTCCCCTTGTGTGAAAACTTCCAGAAAAAATGGATTTATTGCCACAAAAGAAGCAAAAAAAGATGCAGTTTCCGCATTATTGTGGGGATTTTCTGTATAAAACTATGAGTTTGGTTCTCAAAAAAAAAGTACTGTACATGAAAATTTCCAAACTTTCCTACTTTGCCTGGAAGGGACTATTATTTAAATGACCAGAGGAGGCGGTGCAGCAACTGCTGGATGGTTATTTTAGCATGCCTGGCTGAAGCTACACAAATGAGTATCAAAAAGTATTTAAAAGATCAGAATGCACCACTTACGCAATTGTCTTCAGAGCCAGTGGCTATATAACGTCCACAGGGTGAAATGGCTGCCGTACACCGGTGACATCGATTCAGATGGCTTCCGTATCGTCGAACACATCTAAAAAAGAGAACATCTGACTGAATGACACTCCAAAACAGTACGTTAAGAACATATGACTGAATGACACTCTTTGCTGAGTGTAAACTTTCTCGTTAATCAGGTTGCATCATAACAGTATCAAAACTGTCTAATAAAAATGTATAAACTGTGATATAATGGCAATAACACATTTAAGGTTGTGCTATACTAAGAATATGGGCACTCGGGTGTGATGTTATATGACTGCAGCACATTAGTGTCAGTATCTCTCACTATAGCACTCAACTATGCAAACATAGCCTAGTGATATGGTTTAAAGAAAAAATGGTAACTACTTTTACAGCAACATTTGAATTATGGAGGAGCCAGTCAGAGCATGAGGCCATTCAATAGAGACAAATGAGCCAAACCAGTAAACCCTGATTTTGGGGTTGCTGAAACTGGTTTATTAATCATTCCTAAAAAAAAAAAAAACATAAATCTCTGTTCTACCAAAGGTTTATGCGGATAATAAAATAAAATAATTACAACAAATCAAACCGAGCTCATCGCTGTGTGCTTTTTTCTGGCAAAGACTTAATGACTTTTCACAATGGATGCAAAACACAACTCCTGCAGTGCTTGTTTTAGAGGTCCCTCGTTTGAATTAATCTTTCTTTCTCTTACATAACGCTAGTTTAATATATTTTGATGGAAATGTGTATGATTTACAACAAGGAATAAGCGTAACTATTCAAAGTTGAATGTTCAGTCATGCTGGGTTTTATGGTACTGTTTCATCTCTGAAGGTATGTACATTCGATCTTATGTCTGATGGAGAGATTGCGCTGTTATGATACACGTTTGTTATGATACATCAAGCGCAAATACGCAAATACACAGTCACTGTGCATTAAAGTATGCAGAACTGTGTTCTTTCTACATGATATGAACTGATTTTCACTTAGAAAGTCAACCAGACATGTAAGAGGAACCCGAACGACTGTATTACATTATTCCAAAACACAACTGCCTTAACATGAATTAACTACAAGGGATGCGTTGTCATCCAAGGACATAACAGACACACCATGGCTGGCTCAGACACGGCTTCTTTGCTAACTAAGAAAACTGGCTAATGTTAGCTGGGTTCAGAAATGGTGAAACAACCTACATTTATGGCATTTAGCAGATGCTTTTATCCAAAGTGACTTCCATTCCCTACCTACAGAGGGCAGTCTCTCCCTGGAGCAACTTGGGGTTAAGGGTCTTGCTCAGGGACCCAGTGGTGGTGCTGAAGGTAGGATTCAAACCTCATGGTCCAGAGGCAAGTATCCTACCCACTGAGCTACCTCCACCTCAACTAAACCAAGCCAGGTTTTTTTGCCTGGTTCAATTTTGTCCTATTCTATTGGTCAGGCAAGAAGAACACAAAGCCTTTCCTACCAGTGCGAGCATCCATCAGTATAGACGCTTATATAGACACACATCTTATACCAGTCCACTGGGACATAGAGGAGACCACCAGGGATGTGCTCCAGGGAGAGCCAGACCCTAGGGATGGTCCCCCAGGCTGACTCTTTGTTGCTGCCTCTGTCAGGGTGCTCTTCGGGCCCACACATCCCCTTTCACTCGCACCTTGGAGTTCCTGCGGAGGCAGTACTGGTGGTTCAGCACGGAGAAAGAATGTCTGGACATTTGTAGCCACCTGCCAGGTGTGTGAGCAGCAAGAATCCCAGGACGAGGCTTTGAGGGCTGTTGCCGCTGCCAATACTCCTTGTGTCTGGATTATATCACACTTAGAAATGTGGAGTAAGGCATGGTGAGTTCTCCAGAGGGCTGGTGGATTGGAAAAACAGGCGGCACACCTGCTTTACCCACAGTTTGGGGATCCCTTGGTCCGGACAGAGATGTGGGTTGCTAAAGTACATGGTTCCTAAAGTAAATCGCAGTTAATCTCTGTACAGAGTCATTAAAAAAGCACTCAGGTCTCAGGTTCTCTTTGTGGATAGTACGTGCTACTGACCGCCTCCTCTCCACCAACCCCCATGTCCATTTCTCTAGCTTAATAGGAAGCTAAATATATACTTATATATATACTTTGTGCATAAACTTTTGCCCAACAGTCATTCCACATGGGGAAAAAATAAGAAAGAATGCAAAACGGCTTTATGGAAGCACAGCATTCCTAATCAGACCAAACATCCCAGAAGAGTTAATCCCTGCGGCATAATTTGCAATATTATGTGAAATAAAATATTACAGAAATATAAAAATCAGTTCTAAATGGTATAATCTGTGAATGGATTGCACTTGTTTAACCAAGACTTGTCTTGTAACTGTGTTGGATGTGAATAATGGAGTTTGAGCAAGAGTTAGGAGTCTAATCTTTAGAGTTGAATTCAGCTTGCATGTGATCTGTGCTCATTTGGGAGCGGATGAGATGCCAAGTAGTTATGGTGCTAAAGGCAATACAACAATGTTTCTTTAAAGCTGCAACTTACTGGTAACACAGATGGGACACAGAAAAGCACAACAGAAATGGTTTTATTATAAACCAATTTCTGCTTAGTCATACACAGCTCAGGGATTTGTTTGAATACTATACATTAAACCTGTGGGTGTACAAGTCTAATGAGTCTTTAGCAAGGGAGGAACGCTGCTTTCACATGTGCTAAAGATAAAGCAAATAATTGCAACAATCCATGCCAGGTGGGACTCCGCTTGCACACAAGATCCTGTGTTAATTATGTAACAGCATGTTGAAGTAGCACTGGATAGTAATTACTGTTAATCTGATATTTTTCTTTGTCACAAAGAAGTACTACTATTACTTCTACAACCCAGCTGACGGTGTATTCGTACTTATCGGGACTGATCAAGCAGCGGGTCACTATTCGTCCTCTCAGGGCATCAAGCACAGCTCGTCTTGAACCTCTGTTGCTCAATAGAAAAGGAAGACATGCAGCAAGACTTTTTTCAGTCCTGACCCCCCAGGGGTGGAACAAACTCCCTCTTCCTCTTGCTGTCTTCAGCCATTGTCTGAAGACCCACCTCTTCGAGAAGCACCTTGGTGACTAACCAGTCCTCTTTTTATTTAAAAAATAAGATAAAAAAAAAGAATATTCAGTCACTTACCCTCTTAACTCCATGTGTTACTTTATGCTTTAACCTCAGACTTTTCTTTGACAGGTTCTGTTAAGGTGTGTAACTTAGCTAGCAGTAACTTGGTGGAAGAGCAGATTTGAGTCTAGCTTTACAGTTATGAAGAACAGATGTGACTACTTGAGCACTTATGTACGCCACTCTGGTCAAGAGTATCTGCTAAATGCTCTAAATGTAAAATGTAAATGCACATATGCAACGAAATCATTAGCTTTAGAAGCCAGAAATGTGAGAAGGGCCCATTTACCTTAAGCTGGCCATAAGATATAACTATGATTATCAACCTGATTTGCTAGCGCAATCAGCTAGATCAGTGGTGGCCTAGTGGTAGGATACTTGCCTCTGGACCAAGAGGTCATAGGTTCAAACCCTACCTTCAGCACACCACCACTGGGTTCCTGAGCAAGACCCTTAACCCCAAGTTGTTCCAGGGAGACTGCCCCCTGTTGTTAGAGAATGGAAGTCGCTTTGGATTATAGCGTCTGATAAATGCCATAAATGTACCCAACGATTTTTTCTAAAGTACCTGAAGTTATGGCAGGTATGGCAGTCAAGCATATTAGATGAACAACACTGAGATGCCAGATTCATACATCAGAGTGCAAACAGTTGTAGCTCAGTAGTTGGAGGTAAGACATCTGGAGTTTGTTCTGTCTTTAATAAAGTTCTATTAAACAGCGCAATGCCTTAAGACTCGCAGATGTCCTTTGTGGGGCTCACCGCTACCTAAGAGCAGACCACTTTTCATCAGCTTCCAGGACATCTCATAGGGGCCGTATGAATTACATTGGTAGGAAGTCTGGAAATACACAGGAGTCAATTGGTCGTTCCATACCTTCCATTTTGCATATGTAATGGCTTTACCATCCTCTCTTAGAGGAATGCTATGCTAATGCTAGGCTAATGGAGTTAATACTATTCATAGGACTTGGAGAAAACAAGGTGGAACATCTTGTGTATGCTAGGACTGAAGTAGGTCAGACAAAAGATGTTTCTGCACAAGGTCTCCAAAATGTTACGTTCAAATACCACTCACTATAAAAGATGATTTTAAAAACAACAAGACGTCTTTGGAAGCTCATTCAGATAAATGAGGCCCCATAAAATCTGGATCCAGCAGTTAAAACAATCCTGTGGGGATCTACAAGACAAACAACACAGATGCTGCCAGGTCAAAGATTGCTGCTCCTTAGCTTTGATCTCAGTTACACGGAATTTAGACCAAAAGTCTAGTTTGTACAGATATCAACACCTCTGCAGTTTGGGATCTATATAAGTTCAAAGAGATATAATCCAACCACCCATACAATAAGAATGTGGGTCAGTATGTGCAGCCTGTGTTTTGACTGAGGGTAAAAAGGAAAAGGGATGAGATGGGGATGGGGTCATTGCAAGCTATGGAACATTAATGCAGTGGATTGGATTATAGACCACAAATACACTTGGAACTCTACCCCTGTCATAATTATGGTGCGGGAGGGAAAAAACAACATGTTTTAGTTAAAATATAGCTCCACATGTTTTCAAACTTAACCTAATTCTTGAAAAAATTTTTAATGAAGTCTTTCCTCCAAATTTTCAGTTTGACATTAATTGAATTTGCAGGAGCCTTTTTTTTCCTACTGCATTTTCCATGAGCTCCCTCACCCCTTCTCTTGTGTGTATGTCTCGGGATGTTTTCAAAAATGACATCATTCTAAAACTAGGGCATGTGGCATTTTTTTAAAACGTTGTTTTAGGCCAAACCAGTGCATAGAATAATCGGAAACTTCAATTCGAATAAGATAATAGTGCTATATTCTGACACAAGGATGGACAGAATGATTTTTTTTAACCAGGCACTCACAGGGTTGGCACTGTATTTAACCCATTAAGGCTCATGCAAAATCTATTGTTTATTTTTAAAGACGGATCTAATCTCCTCCTTTAAGATCGTGATGTTTTGAATGATGAACCCTCAGGGCCTTCCAGTCCTTCTATATAGTATTGTTAAAGTACACTTAGTACATGAATGACATTATTTTGAAAACAACAGAGCTAAATAGCTATATATAAGTAATCTCTCCCACTGCTTAGGCTTTAAGCCCTGGATTAATTAAACATTACACATTTCAGACTAGAAATATATTAGGAAGAGACAGAGGAATCAATCAATAATGATCCATTTTTCAATGGGTGGAACCAATTTGATGTGAGAAAATGTCACTATAGGTCTTCTGGAAGTCACTGACTGTGAGAACAGCAGCTTGACCAGATCATAAAGTAAACAGTGACAGCTCTATACAACAACTCGTTACTGAAGGAGCCACTCTAGAAACTTGAACAAGCTTTTACAAGCTTGAATTTAATCGAGATTGGACACATTTTTAACTATTGTGGAGTATTGTAGTCACATTTATCAGTATTTATTGTTCATGAGAGTACAAGGTCATTTTAAGAGGTCATCTATATGGGTCTGTGTAATTAAAAAGTATTAAACAATATTAATCAGTGCTCCGTTTCAAGATTTAGCCAGACACCACTATGTTTGTGAAACTTTGTGACATTCTGCGCTGCAGTTCACTCTCTTTGCAGCTAGGGGAGCTAGCGGCCGGTGCCAAGAAGAGTCACGGGACATCCCGTTTAAGGACTATTGTTGAGGATTGAGTTTTGAGTAGATCACTGTGAAATATTACCTCTCACAGTGTGCTGACTACTACTGTCACCTGTGTATATGGTGTACAGGACTACTTGAACATTATTAAGAATTACGACCTCTGATTATCTCTATCAAGCTTTGCCAAAGATTGACCAATTTCTGTTTGATGCTTCTTATTCTTTGTATCTTTATACTCATAACTGCAGCTGAGTCCTCTCTCTGGCCATCACTACACTTTGTGACATTATCAGATCAGCAATATTGAGAGTCAGTGGAGAATTGATAAGTTTTGGTCCTAAAAGACAAATCTAATATGCCAGGAATGTCCTGTAAGCCCATGTTTTGGTCAGATCTGTCTTCGATTATAGTCGACTTCGGGTAAGTCTTCCTTTTCCCCAATCTTAAGCTTCGAGGTCCAAGCTTACTTTATTGTCATCACCAGCTGTGAACTTGTACAAAGTGTGATGAGATGTTTCTCCATGGACCACGGTGCAACATACAGTAAACATTAGAAAAATAATAAATAGACAGAAGTCGGAACACTATGTAAACCTTCCAGAGTGATGAGAATTGCACCATAAATGATTATTACAAAGTAGGCAGTTTTGAACAAAGTGCAAGGAAGAGTAGAGCAGAGTACACTAAACCCCCAGTTTTACGCGGATCTGGACTCGTGGATCCAGTCACATGCATTTTTTTTATTTGAGAACGAAACTGATCATTTTACGCGGAAATATTCAAAACAACGCGCTCTCTCTCTCTGACTCTCTCGTTCGTGACTTTTCCAGAGCGCGCATCCCTCTCTCTCTCTGTATCTCTCTCTTGCGCGCGCGCTCTCTCTGTCTCTCTCTCGGTCGTGACTTTTCGGAGCGCGCGTCTCTCTCTCTGGTCTGTGACTTTTCCAGTCTCTCTCTCTCTCTCTCGCTCTTGCTCTCTCATTCTTGACTTTTCCGGAGCGCGCCTCTCTCTCTTTCTCCCCCTTTCTCTCTCTCTGTCTCTCTCTCTCTCTCGCTCTCTTGTTCTGGAGCGCACGGATCGTCTCTCTCTCTCTCTTGCTCTCTCTGTGTCTCTGTCTCTCTCGCTCGTGACTTTTCCGTATTTAAACCTCGGGGTTATCTTTACATTTTCGTTAAGGGTGATGTATTACACTGAGTGTAAAATTAAATGAAAGTGTTCTGGGAGCACATCTGGGGGCATATTTAGGGTTTACACTATTAAAATAGGCATTTTAAGGCATGTTCTGACCAAAACACAACAACGTGGTTTTTCATTATACACGGGTGCTTGTGTAACGTAACCCCCGCGAATAACGGGGAATTATTGTAATGTGAATGGAATGTGAATCAGAGACCGTAAATAGACAATAAAGAGGTGTGGCACAAAAGTGAGAAGTGTAGGTAAACTTACAGGATAGTTAATATTGCACCATGTATATACTTCACAATTGTGAAGAGGATGAAAACTTTTCAGAGTTACAATATCGCACCATATATATACATACAGTTCCAGAAAAAATAAGAGACCCCTGAAATTTATTTTGAAATCAGCATCTCTTAGGTTTCAACCCTGAGTTTCATAACCATTTCATGTCAGTGTCGGTTAAATTCCTACACAAACACCTCGTTCTGCTTTATGAGGTACTGATTACTGATCACCTGATTCATATCTTATTTAATGAGGAAAAGTATAAAACACTGCTGTAATCAACACTCTCCTCTCACAATGTGACCAGTTGGACGGCAAAACTTTGAGTATGTATAAAATTATAACTAGTCGAATACAGGACAATCTAGTGTGCTATGTAAGTTATGAAACCTTTTGGCTTCTACAAGCAACTTGTGTGCAGGATTATGAACACCCTCTTGTGGTTTATTGGTTTATTATAGAAGAATAATATCATAAAAAAGATTTTAAAAGATAGTGAATGAGGATAGTGACTAAGGCAGTCAAATTTCTCCTAAACTTCTAAATTAGCACATTTTAAAGCGCTTGGTATGAATTTAGCGATGAACGACATGGACCCTGAGGGTGGAATGAGAGCACATGTGTTTGCAGACTTATTAGCATAATTTTAAAGCCACAGAGGGAATATCAAGCCATCTTGAAGCAGCAATAACCAGAGATTTGTATCTAATGAGAACACTTCGGGGTTAACATTATCACACAATGGGCAAGCTCGTATAATTCCGTGTAATGTGAACCACAACAGGCCATTAATGACTCTGGCCAGACAGGCAAGCAATCTTTTTTTTTTATTTCCAATGCCATGCCAGAGAGACAAATAAAGACATTAACATAAAGGTCAAAATCTTTTATTGCCACTTAGGGACAACATCCTGTGCTGGCTCACTGCAGGCTGTTGTTTCACAGTAGGTTTGCCCAATTGTTATATTTTTATTTATTTATTTAGCTCTTGGCCAGTTTAAACAATGTATTTTTTTTTTTTTGGGGGGGGGGGGTCTTGCGTTCAACTCTACTGCAATCCAGGTTAGCCTGCTTCTCATTAGATAAAACACAACAACTGAGGAAAAAGGGATAAACAAAATAACTTTTCAGCGTTCCCATACTTTCAATGGCTCAAACAAACACAGTTCTCCAACCATTGTGCTCCCAACCAATATACACTACCGGTCAAAAGTTTTAGAACACCCATGTTTTCTGTTTGTTTGTATTGAAATTCAAGCGGTTCAGTGT
>JBBPCW010035056.1:0-19511 GCA_037974425.1 Phenacogrammus interruptus
ATATATTATTAGTTAACATATGTTTAATTCTAAGTCATTTTAGACCATTTCTACCTGTCAGTTCATTTGAACACAATTAAATGAAAAAAATTAAATGAAATAGGACTAATGTGACAACGGTAATATGAAACATGCACACACATGCTGCCACACAGCTATTCAAGCTGCTTGAGTCATATAAAGCCTGACATTACTGTGATGCCCTGAAGGCTTCGCATTCATTCTCCCTCTCTCTAAAGGAGTGCAGTGTAATGTGAAGCCCGTATATCAGGGCTGCGCCTCACACGGCATGGCCCACTCCAAAGCTCTGCCCCTTCATTAACAGGTGGCTCCTACATAGAGGTCAAGATAAGAAAGAACCCATATGGTATTATGCGTTTAATGTTTCTGGCATTATGTTAAGCACTGCAGAGTAGCAGGGCCATTTCAACATTAAAGCATTGACTTTAAACACTGAAATGCATTTCATCTAAAGCCTAAGATATTTTCCATGAAATGGAAATGAAGCAAAGCCGTATTTTTCAGCATATTCTGGCTTTTATAAGAATGAGAGTTACAGTTTTAAAAAGGGTCATGTGTACTGCATAAGCATAAGTAACTCTGAAAAATTAGGCCCTGATTGAAATCCTCTCCAAGGGCTCCTGGGATTGGTTTCAGTTTAGCTATGCCATGCTTGCTGGCTATCAAAGCTACTGTCTTCACAGCCTTAATGTTCCTCAATCTGATCAGTGTGTAGCTAAAGTGCACTGCAGCTGCCCTGATGCAACATCACAGGTCCAGTGTTATGTGGTACATACTTCTCCTAGCTAACTCAATTCATGAGATTGTTTTTGAAAAAGAAAAAAAACTACTATCGTCTCGGTTGGGAGGCCTATTTGTGGAACTTGGCAAAAGTGGATGTTTTTAAAGTTGTTTGCGGCTAAAGCTGTTTGCCAGCAGTGCTGCTTCTTTCTTCCACTTTTTGTGTTTCTTCTACTACCACTGCTGCTCCAGAGCATTGTCTTGACAGCAGTCAAAGATGGTATTTCATTTAATAGTCTTCTTGAAATATTCATACTAGCCTGTAAAGAAAGTAGTGGTAATTCTGACAGCTACAGTCCTACACTTCAGCACATAAGTGTACAATAGAACAGACCGGACTGCTCCTCTCCTCTCCAGTTCGAGAGCGCAGCAGGTTGTCCTCTGTCACCGAGACAAGCATCGAGTCTCCTCCTGAGCTGCTGAGTAAGTGGTGCTCAGGAAACAACTCCTGCTTTGTTGATAATTAAGTGAGTTTGGTGGGAAAGTTTAGCCTTTTCACTTAGACCTGCATTCATCCCTTGCAAGCAGAGTGCAGTTTTCTCTTGGAGTCTGCTGTTAAGATGGCACAAAGGTATGCCCTGATGGGTTTCTTTCAAAAAGACATTAATGAAATAACACCCCTCACACTAATGGCACCTTAGATCAGGAGCTAATTATTCTATAGTTACATAATAAAGCAGTTATATCAAGGAGGATTTTAACTCACTTTGTAGGACCGAAACTTGGATTAGACCCATGCATGTTTTAAGCTGTAAATGAATTCATGACACTTTATCATGATAAACAGTCACAGATAAACCTTTTTGATAATATTGTGAATATCAGCATTCTTCCACAACTAAGTGCTTGTTTAACTTCAGAGAAGCTGATAAGATGCTCCCTAATTTTATTATGCCCAATCCCACCCACTTGTTAGGTCTCCCAGATCATGTGATTCTACACAGCAAGGAGGGTGATGTTTAGCATGTGCTTTTTCCTAGAGAAATAATTGTATATTTTTTAACTGCTGCTAATGGAATGTTAATGAACAGCTCAACACTATATTTTAAATAGCATAGACTGCTAGGCACAGCTGAGGTACCCTGAGCAAGGTACCGTCCCCAAACACTGTTCCCTGGCACTGTGTTCCTGGCTGACCCCTGCTTCACTTGGTGAATGGGTTAAATGCAGAGGCTGAATTTCGTGATGACACATGACAGAATGATCACCTTCACTTTCATAACCCTCACTGATAGCTTTGTTTTTGGTTCATGGATGTAATGCTAATCTCCATTATAAATGTACATAATGAAGCTATTAATCTCAGATTACGCTTTTCTCTTACCTTGCCTCATTCAGACTGCACTGTTGTATTCTTGCTGTCTCACCAAGTAAACATTATGTTGCTTTCAGTGGCTGGTATTCTTGGCCAAATTGCATATTCATCAGTTATAATCAGTTTGCCATTTAATTCT
Organism: Phenacogrammus interruptus; assembly: GCA_037974425.1. Classification (NCBI taxonomy): domain Eukaryota; kingdom Metazoa; phylum Chordata; class Actinopteri; order Characiformes; family Alestidae; genus Phenacogrammus; species Phenacogrammus interruptus. The sequence goes on from JBBPCW010035056.1 coordinate 2,256, forward strand.
ACACAAATTGTCTTTTGTATAACTTAAGGATGTTGCAAAGCGCAGGGATAAAAGAATTAGGCAGGAAATGCTTGTCCCATGGTATAATCTTTCTTGCTCATTAGGGGTCTGGGCTCGAATTTCTGTAAAGTAGTTTTGACAATGTCTCCTGTTCTGCTGTTGATTCAAGATTCAAGATACTTTATTGATTGGACTGGACTGAAATTAACCCCTTACAACCACCTCCATTCATGCTGTGCACACTAGTCAACCACTGTGTAGCTCAGGTTTAAGCTCTGGTGCTCCTTAATATGCAATAAATAATGTGTAATCTTTATGATGATGATTGCCCCCCCATCCCCAACCACCCAAAGAAAAAGGTGACTAACAGCAAACTTCAAAAAAAAAGAATTTACTGCCATTTCTGTAAAGATCCATGTCTGTAAATGGCTTTTTGTGAGTGTGAAGAACCTTCTAAAGGTTTTAAAGAATCAACTCATAGGGTCGGTTTCCCGGACAGGGATTAAGCCTAGTCCTGGATTAAGTAGTTCTCTGAATGGAGATTTTCCACTGAAAAGGAAAGGGTAGTCCAAGACTAGGCTTAATCCCTGTCTGGGAAACCGACCCATAATGTACAGGAGGTTCATTAAACTCACATCATGTTTACAAAAATGAGTGTCCAAAAGAAAAATGTCAAAAAATATTTAGGATTTCCTTCCTGTAGAGAAGTATTTGGTTGAAATATCTGCAGAACTGGTTCTTGATCTGAATGTACTTGATACTCACACAGCTGGAGGAGGTCTTCAGCTTCAGCCTCACAGCTTCCTTTCCTCTCACAGCAGATTCATCCACACACACAACCAGACCCTGTGGAAAACTAAGTTTTAATTCGGCGGTGTGGTGTTTGTGGATGCTTGGAATATGCCTCAATGAACAGTAAAGTCCTTGTGTCATTCTAAATTCTCATGGTTAAAAAACAAACTAGGCAATTAAACTCAACCATTAGTTAAATACTTTATAACCAAATGCTGATTTTTAATAGATGCACATCACATGCAGTACTTTGCCAGTCCAAGGCACATATGCAAATTGTTTAAAGGCATGTTCATCAGGAGTAAATGTCTGTTTGCCACCAAGAACTCAACTCAAGTTAGCATCATAATAAATGCAAAGAAAGCAATAAAAAGCATATAATATTTTTTTTTTTACAATGGCTTAAGCGAACAGATTAACAAGACGCTTTCAGTTTGAACCAGTCTTCTCTCATAAGATTGAGTCTGTTTTCTTACTGTTCAGAAATATTCTTGGTAAATCTGAGACTAGCATCTCACCAAACGAGGCTGGTTAGTGATGTATTGAGGCTCTTTCGTCTTCTGCTCCCCTGCATGCTCTGGCACTGTCGTGGTTTCGCTGCCTTGATTGGTCGGTGCTGTAGAAATTGTTGCACTTTGTTCTGTGGACAAATCTAGGATGGGGGGGAAAATCTCAACCTGGACTTGATGATCAGGTGTTCCTGAAAGGAAAAAAAATTAATTAGTTCTTTTGGCTTCCTGATGTGATCAGTAGATCTGCAGAGGCCATTTTTGTGATTTATTTATTCTGTAGTTCAGCTACAATCTGACCTACCCACAAGAATGCCTTCTTTTTCAGCAACTGTGACTGACTGGACAAGCTATACAAAACATTCGCATTTTTTAAGTGTGCCCTACAACAGTAGTTCCAAACAAATGCATTTAAGAATAGAGCATGCTTAGACCAACTGACACATAATACTTGATACTCGATATTATTTTTGATACTGGGGGCGGGGGGGTTGGGGGGGGTGGTGGGACAAACACAGGAACCATTCAATATAAATTTAAAGTGTGCTCAGGAGCCGTTGCACAGGTTCTCTCTGGAGGAGAGCAGAGGGTCCCTATAAAATTTTCTCTACTCAAAATTTTACTGCGTCTTTGGTTATTTTGAAAAGTGCTACATAAATTAAATATTATTATTATTATTATTATTATTATTATTATTAGCAGCCGGCATTTAAAGGCCCACAACGCTTTTTTCCCTCCATAGAGATCAATAAGGGAATGGCACCTTCAGTGTGTTGGCCTGAACTTACCTGAATTTTTTTTTTACTGAAGGGTCAGCTTTTATTGTATGGTTATGGGAAAGGCTGCTTATCAAAATGCTGTGTGTGTGTATCATTTCTCTCTCCCTGGCATGATATTGGTCATACTTTTGGCTACTCTAGATATATTTAATTCACAGTGCGTCTCAATGCTTTTTTTCTCCCCTCCCTATCGTACATGAAATAACATCATGTCTCGTTTTAGTCAACAAAAATGAAGGGACATTTTAGCATAGTTTTTATTTTATAAACCACATTTACTCTCATTCCTATTTGTCAACAATATTACATGATATATTTCAGTCACCATGATATAGTTATCGTCAACAGCATTTACATTGCGCCTCATTTTTGTCACGTGATAAATGTTCTTTGACGATGATAGTCTGTCATAATTTTCATTGACGAAAGCAACACTAGTTCCCTAGCCGAGCTGTGGGGCTGTCATTTAAACTCCGGGTCCTCCAGGTAGCTGGGGAGGGGCTGCCCACTGCAACGCCTTTTGAAAATTGCTGTAGTCTGCCGGCGATTTCCGTGAACCATCAGATGCAAAACTGGCATTTAAGTTTCGATACCAGTGCTAAGAACTCAATACTAAATTTTAGTATCGATTAGTATCTGAGAATCGATTTTTTGACAACCCTAATCTCTACTGGACAGGACTCTTTACAGTGTGTCCAAGCCTGACCAATGACTAATAATTCATCCCACAATTAAGTTATACTGATGAAGCTGTAACGTATGTTACCTTTGGTAGTGTAAATATCATCTCCACGAACAGGTGCGCCCTGAATGCTGGGGGCAGTTTTCATGATGAGGTGCTCAGATGTTGTGGCTTCAGAAATCACTCCTGGTGTAGAAAAATTGAGTACATATTGTAAATATTGGGGAATGGTTTTAAAATTTCTTTATTATAAGAATGTGTAGTATGCGGTAGTACAGACCTACAGATAGACAGATAAATAGATAGATGGATAACATTTACAGATTAATTACACTGACTATACCACCTTTCTGCATGAATGTTTAACACACCATTTAGATTACAAAAAAAAACCACTTAGATTACAGAGTGACACAATTCACATTTATAATTTATTACTATTTTTTTAAAGGCCTCTGCATAACCTTTGCATAAAAACACTTTCCTTTATGAATATAAACCTCTGGAATTGTGAACTTGCCAAATCTTTCTTTGAGTTCATTCCAGATTCAGTGTTACAGAGAAACAGAATACAAATTAGTCGACATGAATCTTATTAGCAGTTGTTAGGTTTTGTTGTTCAGAGAGAGGCGTTTGGAGATTTTAAGTCAGAGCAAGCCAGTGTTCTTTTAAAACTTACATTTCAGTCCATTATCATTCAAAGATGTGGATTTTCCACTGTTACCTACAGGCTTAGTGCAATTTAAATGATCAAACTGTATTCTATTATGTCAAGACTTCTTGAGATTTCATATAGTTTTTATCGTTCTACAAATTCTGCTGGATGGACATGTACTGTACTCTGTATATGGAGATGCAAATTCCTGAAGAGGTTCTTATCGGACATTGTGCTAACCCTGAAATAAATTGTTTTTGAAATACAGAGAGGAATAATATGTTTTGCTTCAGAATAGCTTCAGTATAAATGAATATGTAGTGGAAATCTAGCTCAAATATTTGACTTATTATTAGTGATTGGAGACAAACTGTCCATACTGGTTTACTGGTATTGGTTTAGCACAACTTGGAATTTTGGATGTAGTGATTTTAGATAAATATTATATAGAATTTTTTCCTAGTTGGACTGCATTACATCCTAAACACTATTTTATGTTTGGCTGACATTGCCAAATTTTCATATTGTGGCAAATTAGATTGTTTCCTAAAGCTGATGTGTAATCCTCAAGTGAGTTGGATTGGCACGGTCAGACTGCAGTCACTAATGCTGGAATATCCTTACTGGTTGCCATAGCAACAACGTGTGCTGACTAGGCAGGAGCAGGCAAAACCGCCAAACTGGTTGCATTTACAGGCTTGGAACTTGATGTGTATTGCCAGAAACAGCAAAACCATCATGCTCAAGTAATCTCACCTGCAGTATGAATGACACATAAGATTTGGTTGACCTGGTCAACAGATAACACCTAAAACGCTAACATGCTCTACCATTACTACTCAGTGATATCTTTACTGAAAGTAACTGTAAAACAACAGCATACAGTAATGTGTTATCTAGTAAGATGCAATCTAAATGTTGTTTAAAATCTTAAGGCATCTAGGTTTAAACTGTACTTTGTGATGTCTGGCACTGACTTTCTTGTCACATTCTGATGTAATGAACTGCCACTCACCATCCAAGTGTGAAAAAAATGAATCAGATTTAAAAATGCCTGGTATATCACAAAGTTTCACCTTGCTTTTTTTCCTTTCAGACTGCAGAAAATATATGCTGCTCTAATCAGATTTATCGAAATGTCAGATTTGAGTTGCCTTTCTGAACAAGGCCTTAGGCAAGTCAGTCTTGTTTTGTATTTACATTTGCATTACATTTCCACAGAATTATCAATAATTTTGTCGCTACATTAGGCACATTCCTGACAACTCCCCTGCTTCCTAAAGCTCTTAATGTGACCTCACTCTACAGGCATTAACACCCACACACACAGAACGGGTCCTCTGGTGCTCCTTCTGGACTGGCTGATATGGGCTTGTTTATTTTGTTGTCCATTAATTGCCAACAAATGTGCATGGTATGCAGGTTCGTGTGGAAGTGCTGTGTTTGCACACTCAATTAGGATTACTGAGGTGTGCCTGTAGTGGGAGTTTTTCTTACATGTGTGGAATTCCAGGGGCTTATGGACCATTTATTTATTTATTTCTTGCACTGGATGTGGATCCACAGAGAATGGCGCAGCCTGCTTGCTGCGCTGCTCTCTGCAAGCCCAAGCTTTTTCTGCCTCAGCACAGAACATATTCCACAGTATATTTGAAACTGTGGGTGTTGCAAATTAACCTGTGTGGCGAGCTACATGATTCATATACACTGTTATGTCACTGTTTTAGGCCACATGGCATTAATGGATCATCCTGTTAGGGTTCCCCTGTTGTGCCCCCCCCCCCCCCCCCTCCCTTGTGTGGGTGGTCTATTTGTTTATAGTCGGCAGTGAATGTGGAGAGTAGTACAGACGAAGATGTCAGAGAACATCTCAGTATTATTCTCCACAGCTCTCGACTTAGTGGCATCATTACACCTCAGAAAAACAAATACAAGGTGTTTCATTTCAGTAGCAAAGTAAGAACACTGTTCTAATGGTCACATGCACAACTCACTAGGCACAGTGTGTAGAGTGTATAGTGTGTAGGTATGGCTTTTCTGTTCATCATTATTGACGTTCTGCAGGGCTGCAATTTGCCCTGTAACAAATCACATACTTTTTATTGTGTGTCGACCAACCTGAAGATGATCCAGATGAATGTTTGGGAGGTGTTTAGATGATTTAGGGGATTCACAGGATGGTAAATATTTTGATTGAAAGAGTGCAGAACAAATTGCAGGACCTTTGTTTTGAATTGTTCAAAATAATCAAAATAATGTCACAGTATATACCCATATAATGACAATATGTCATTTTGTTCATAACGTAATCACAGTGTGTCATGCTGTATTGTGGGGCAGCTGGTAGCCTAGTGGTTAGGCATTCACCCTGCGATCAGGAAATCCAGGTTCGATTCCCAAAACCACTAGGCACTGCTGAGGTACCCTGAGCAAGGTACCGTCCCCATACACTGCTCCCCGGGCGCCGTGTTCATGGCTGCCCCCTGCTTCACTGGGTGAATGGGTTAAATGCAGAAGGTGAATTTCGTGATGTTCACACTGTGTGCTGTGGTGTGTTCACGTATGACTGAATGATCACTTTCACTTCACTTGTGCTGTATTGGATCCCTTATCAAGTTAAAATAATTCCTCATTTTATATTATTTTTAGATTTTTATTCATAAATGTTCTCTCACTAAAGCACCCAACACGCATTACATATAAAATATTTGGGATCCCTGTGGTCTCAACTAGGGCTAAACAGTATTCTGATCAGTATTGCAATTGTGATTTTCTGTAAAAAAAATAATTTTTTAATGTAAATAATTTCCCCCCAAAAAGAACAGCACACCAATTTCTTTGTTTTAATGATGAATGTAAAGTGACGGGTTGCTGATTCACAAGCTCTGCGTTATTAGATTTTCTTATTATTAAACTTCAAAATGTGTTAAATCATGTAGAATATAACTAAAGCTGCATCTCATTGAACTGGATATTGCACTCTTTCAAATTCAAAAAACAATCCTGTGTGCCTAGTCATTGATCTGTATGCTAATAAATTTAACCTAGCTAAAATTAGTGGAACTCTTATCTTGGCAGTGAAGCAAAAACCAAAAAAAAAAAAGATTCTCAGGTCAAAATTAATTCCAAAGAGATTTTTTTCTCCCTCTGTTGCTTCCTCTTACAATATTTGCTGCTGTACACAGTGTCTATGAAATGTTTGGCCTTACCTAGCACAGTGTTTTCCGAACTTGGTTTTATAGGACCCATCCCCTACACATTTTAGTCTTTTCCCTCTTGGTAGCCTAGTGGTTAGGGCTTTTGCCCTGCGATCAGAAAGTCCAGGTTCGATTCCCAAGACTGCTAGGCACCACTGAGGTACCCTGAGGAAGGTACCGTCCCCACACACTGCTCCCCGGGCGCCGTGTTCATGGCTGCCCCCTGCTTCACTTGGTGAATGGGTTAAATGCAGAGGGTGAATTTCGTGTTGTTCACACTGTGTGCAGTGGTGTGTTCACGTATGACCAAAATGATCACTTTCTAAGACACCCACAGTGGTGTGACCTTTAGGACAAATATAGAGTAAATATACACAGTTTAAGAACTTGTTGATAAACCTTTCAGGTGTTTAAACTACATTTACACCAACAGGGGTCTAATATGCACTTTTAATAATAGTTTGGAGTAGTAAACTGCTGCCATAGTCTTTAGTTAAAACTTTCTTGTCACATCAATGACAACATTCTAATGATGACAAGTATCACAAAATATGATAAAATAACTGTTACTGAAACCTTTCCAGTATTACCTGGACACTTGAACAGAAGGTGAAATGTTACCTGCAGAGAATGTATTGAGTCGCCTGTTGGCGGCAGTTCAAAGCCAGTTCATTCTTGGAGGGTTGACTTTCATGCTGGAGGGTTATATAGCGGTTAGTGTGTGTAGAGAGACGCACAGACACACCCATCCTCTCCAAATTCCACCCTTGCTTTCCTCATTTTATCTCATTAGCTTCCATACAGTATCTTGTTTTACAGCCACCGGTATGTTTAGCTATAATGACTATAGTGCTGAAATGATGCAACCTTGCGACTTGTTTCCTACTGTTGACACAAAGCTCTGTTCCATTCTGTTCTGTTCAATATCTGGTTTATGTTGTATTGCACATCTATAAATCATGTTCAGCTGATTTGTTGGAGCCAAGAGTCCTGTATGCAGTGGTGGGTAAGCTACTTGTACTCTACCTGTAAATGATTGAATGAATGAATGGTTGAATAATAAATACCTGTTTCAATAGCTTGTGGACATAAACACTACCATTTAGAGCAGCTCATGCTGCAAATGCTCTACTATCTACTCTACTATTGTTAAAGCTACTTCATAATTAATATTGCTTCTGGGGCTAATTAAAATCGTAATGCCATTAATGTCATGTTACTTAAGCATTTATTTTAATGATTGCTTATTAAAAATATACAATACAGAGCAAATCTCCACAGCAGGGGTGGCTGGATTAAAAAGTAGACTAATAGCGCTAAGCCCTCCCTGTCTTTCAAAGAAGCAATCGCATTAGAATATGGTTTATTATTTGTCACCCACATTGTCACCCGCAAAGGCCTAAAAGGTGATTTTTTGGACTTCTGTGGACCTACAAACAACAGCACCACCAAAAGGTTGTTTGAACAATATTGCCAATGATGAGGCTGACAGTGTCACTGTGAAGTGCCACATTGTGAGCATGTTGTTGCATATTTAACATATTCAATGTAGAAACATTTTTTTTCTTGTAGAAACAAGATTGTGTTAATCTAAATTGCAAAATTGCAATAATTTCTGTATAATGCTGTCATGAGATTTGCTGAAGCAAACAGATTTGCAAACAGATTTTTGGAATTTTTAACATTCATTAGTTGTTTAGAGCTGCTTGTAACAGACACTGTGGTTATTTTTATTCCATTACTGTTTTACAGAGTCTTTGAATTAGGGCTGGGCGATTAATCGAAAGTAATCGAATTCGACATTCAGAACCTATTATCGATCAAATTTTTCCAGGTCGATTATTTCGATTACTTTCCCTTTAAAAATATAGATAGTAAATAGTGTGTGTTTCCTTGAATAATTTTAAAAGTAATGCACCCTTCTTTCAAAAATCTGTCACTTGTAATATGTGAGCATATTTATTGTACAAAACTTGTCAGTGAACTATGAGGGCGAAATTAAAAATTTTTTTTTTTTTTAAATCATTCATTAATCGTAATCAAGTTAAAATGTTCAATTAATCGCCCTACTTTGAGTGATTTTTATACTTGTCAAGTAGGGTTGTGTTGTAGATAAAAAAGTATAGAGCTACTGTGAAATATAGTGTGATTGGGTAGCTTGTTATAGCTCATTAAACATGATGAATACTTTGCTAGACAGCTACTGATATGTGTCACAAGCTAGTTTTTGATAGGTTAGCCCGCCCATATACAGTGGAGAAAATAATGATTTGACCCCTCGCTGATTTTGTAAGTTTCTATATTTTTCAATTTTCATTTTGTGCTATCTGTCACTGTTAAAATAAACCTACCACTAAATTGATACTGTTCTGAGACTTTTCATTTCTTTGTCATTGGACAAACTTACAAAATCAGCGAGGGGTCAAATCATTATTTCCTCCACTGTAATATTATGACCAGCTGTTACTGTTTCATAGCCTAAGAAACAGCTCCACTGTGCTGATTTAGAATCAGTCACAAAATGAAAAAAATGACATCCATTCCAAACAATGTCAACACATGTCTGAGCACAAGTCTGAATGCATAAAATAGAGGTGCTTGGTCAGAATACAGTCATGGCAGGTTTCTTTAGGGTCAGAAAACATCTTAAGGACATTAGTTTGCTCTCTTTCCAAATAAAAAAAGACACATTTCCAAGTAAAAGATGATCATATGACAGTCTGGGGAAATACCAACAATGCCCTGTTATTGAAGTAGCTTCAGTACAAAAAATTATAAAAAATATAGCAATGCTGCCTCTGCACTTCTGGGAAATGAATAGCTTTGGTATGTGTAGCGATGCTGCTGCCCAGGAAGACTTATAATGTTTCTTTTATCTCACAGACTGTGATTTATCTCTTATAACGTTGACCCCAGGGTTGTGGTTGTGTGCCTTTGACCTTCTTGTCTACAGGGCAGTATCTCCATAGGAATTCACAGGGGATGAGAATAGCTGTGTTTAGAAATTCCAGGTCATTTAGTGCCTGTCCACTGAGCAAAAGGCCAGTGATCTCTACGACCCCAGCACAATTCCCTCGCTCACCACTCACACAGACAACACACAGCTATCCCCATTCGCCTTAAGGCCTGAACCTTTCCTTGTGTAATTACCTATGATTTACTTTCCTTCTGTCTGACATTTCTTAAGGACCCCTTTCTTCCCATATCCCTCAGATGGCCTCTCTATCTTTCACTAGGGCCTTTCTCTTTCCATCTCTCTTGACTTTATGCCCTATCAGTCACACATAGTGTCCAGAGACCAGAGAAACAAAAGCAAACACTAATCGTGGAAGAAAATGGACCTAGGAAAAAGAGGGGAAACAGTAAAGATGGAAGCGGAGGTATGAGAACAATACTGGCATTCTCTTATCTGGTCATATGAATTACTAGAGGGTGTTTTTTTAGTGTGAGAGATAATAAATTGAGGTGTCAACATGATTGTGCTTCACTGTTTGTAAATAAAATAGATAAAATATGTACTTGGAAACGTCAATTAAGTTACATTTTCCCAGTTCATTTCTGGGTCCATCCAATCCATATCTGGAATTTATCATAGTTTTTACAGATTTACAGATCGCTTCATATTCATGTTGAAGTTATAAGGAGGATTATTACTACAGGTGATCTGTAATAGTATTTGCAGTGAATAATAAAAAAAAATTAATAAACTTTGGTAAACATCCAAACATCCAAGGAGTTTTTTTTATTATTAAAGAAACAGTAACAAATTCAGCCTGCTTAAAAAGTAATTGTTGAAAAGTATTAAAAAATATATGGTAAGATAAAAGTTGTATCGGTTCAATAAGGAAAACTACCAAAGTCTGTATACGTGAGTTTAATATATATATATATATTTGTGTGAATTAACTTCGTATATATTGTCATGTGAGAGACAACCACTAGTGCTTCTGAAACAACAAACATCAAAATTGTACAGTGTGTATATGAAAGAGCTTTGCATATTAAAAAAAAAACAAAAGCCCACAAAAGCCCAAACCACCCCTTTAAGGGCAAACTCTGCACCACCACAGGGACCCCTTAAGCCCTCCCACTACAGATGTTATAGTCATTCACCCCACCTCTGATTCTATGCAACTCCCCCCTCTTTAACCAGATTAATGTAAAGTCACTATCATTCCTTCACTTTCTTCAGAACTCCCTAAATCCCAGGAGAATTCCCTCTTGTGGAAGGCTTCAACAGAACAGCCAGGAAATGTCTAAGAAAAGGGGGTGTGATGGATTTCCTTAGGCCCTGAGCAAAAAGGAAAACAGAGGAAAAAGGAAGTGAAGGAGAGGCTGACCTGCTAATCCTAGAGATGCTACTCTGAAGGATGTTGCTTTTGTAATTCTAACACATTCCATAACTCATCTCTACAGTAAAGGCTCAAATGATATTTTAGTCCAAACATTATTTCTGTATTCAAGTTTACCATTAGGGCATTTCCTGCTTCTGATTACTTTTGGCCTCTATTGGCCTTGTGTTAGTCTTCTCTCGAGTTTATTCCTTCTCCCTAATTTTATTATATAAAAACATTTTTAGCTGGCATGTTGGGATCACATATATTGTTGACAGCCCACTAAGGTCAATGAAGCCAGCATGAGAATAACACATTAGCCTATTTTCTCAATGAAACATGTCATGGTTAGTTATTAAAAAACAAATTGATGTTTTGATTTTGTTAAAGAGAATATACACTTTAGCCATTTCGTTTATTAATGTATTTTTTTATTATCTGAAAACAGATGTCATTGTCGCTATGCTGTGAGCGACATGAACTCAGCAGCTGTCATCTTTAGGTATGCAGTGCTGTTTTTCTTCATCTCTGGTTGATGACAGGAGGGTTCGGATGCAGTAATTTTTCTGGCTATATTTGGATTCGGACAAAAATTTTCAGGGCCAGATTCAAGCTCTGCTACGGAGTGAGAATGATTTCTGAGGCCGAAAGCGCACTTGTTATGTCCTGTGTATTTATACTGGGTGAATTCATCTGTGTTATTAGGGCATACTGAACCTTAAGCTTGTGCTCTATGGTAGCCTGCAGAAATGAGTCTCCTTCATCTCATCCAAATTGCTCTGCTTCTGATTACACCCACGCTTTGTTCAGGGGAGAGGCCCTTTCATCATGATGAAAGTGGAGGAAAAATATATAAAGGAATAAATAAATAAAGCCTTCCGAATGAGGTACGCCTTTCCTTGTTCCCGATGAGCACACAGAGAGAGCAGAGTATGTAAAGGGTGCACTGACAGAATGTATTAGGATTTGCCGTTGACTGCACAACTAAACCCTGTAATGACTGAGGTCCACATGCTTGTGTGTACAGATTCACCAGTAATCACCGGTAAACCATGGCACACACATGGCATTTTAAAAGACATTCCCTGTAAGACATCCCAGACATGAATGTTTTGGTAAAATGTGATGAGGTGGTTTTATTTGAGGAAAAAAGAAAAAGCTCATACATATAGTACTGTACAATAACAGGCAAAAAACATCTTTCAACAGTCTTACTTGATTAATCATAGAAATGGGGCATTTCACGGGCCCACATCTAAAATAAAATGATTTAATTTAACCTTCTTAAATTTTAAAAACATACCATTTACTCTCCATTCCACACAGTCCATGTAAGGGAACTAAATTGCAAAATCGCTTTGGATTCATCAGGGTTGTGATGTCACACTTGGGGTGTAAAAATGTACATACAATTTAAGGAACAAAAACAGTCTATTGCAGTTCAAGCAGGCCATATATGGAAATTAGACTTTTGGATTCATTGTTTCTGTTCACAAAAACCAACAAAAGTAATTTAAGATTAGTTTTAAAGACACAGTAACCTAAACAGTATCTTTTATTCTAAGGGCTAAAGAGAGGTTGGACATAAAGCCAAGAAAACATTGCAAAATGTCTTATCAAATTCACTTATAAAGAAAACAATGAACTGATTTCTAAAGAATCACTTTCACATCATTGTCAGTTCAAGTTCAACACATTTAGATTCTGAGGCACATTCACCCAAGAAGTAAATATGCTTTTTGAAATGGTCACAATTCAAGCATATACAGCATTTTTTTCAGTCTGTGATCGTACTTTCCCAGTAATGGCAGTGTAAGTTATGTTGTAACTATGAAGCAGGCAGAGAGTATATAAACAGAGCCTGAGTTATGTGTCCTTGACGTCAGTACTGTATATGTTACAGATCAGACCATTGCACCCTCCTAAAAGGTTCTGCGAGATTGGTGCTCGGTCGAAGAGACCAGGGTGTGAAAGAATGTAGAAATGGCAACGTTGCGTATTAAAAACCAACAGTCCACAGTCCTCTCTGCCTGTGTTTATCTTTGTCTCATGCATAAATCTGGATGATCCAGTAAAGAAGAAGAACTTTTTATTTATCTTGGATCCTATGGAAAATCCAAACAGCAAACAGTTTGCACATCCTCGATGATAATGCATACTGATGCAAAGCATTGAAACCTGATATTCTTCTATTTTGTTGTCTTTAATAGTGTGCCCTTTGGCTCGTCTCCACTGTTATGGGTCCCTGAAGAGTAGTGGAATTCAAGACAGAAAAACGCAAGTTAAAGGAAAGGCTGGGATGTGGCCACCATGGCTGTGGATGGCCTCTGACCCATCCATTCTGTCTGCCCCTTTTTTGGTCAAAAAGAGTATGTCGTATCCACCCTAGTAGAGAATGCAGCCGGCATATGGAGAGAAGTCTGCATCTTATGTTTCTAATCAAGGTCTTTCTGAACAACCCAAACTTTTCACTCCTTGCCAAACCATCATTATCAGAAGAATTTGCCTCCCCTGTGGGCTATAATGGCAGCGTAATGGGACCTTAGCCAAAACAGTTCAATCTGTACTTTGCAGTGGTTGGGGGAATGGATGTATATTTTGCTGTAAATGGGCTGTGCATGACAACCATAGAAGCATTGACACGGTGTGGTCAGAACAATAGGAGCACTGAACGCCCTATGAAGGAAAGTTTTTTTTGCTGAGTGCTGATAGTAATGTTGGGAATTTTACAATGCATTTGAAGTTGAAGGTGAATTATATAAATGGTTAGTCAATGTGTTTAACACTTCAGACCCCCACAGCGGCCTTTTCTGGCTGCTCCACTTTTCCTGTAATGCAAGTTACTGAGGTGACTGCTGACAATAGGCACAGTAGTTACAGCGATCTTCATTTTTTGATCATGAAATGTTTCATTTTTAATCAAAATATTCATTTTACCGGTTTGTAAAAAATGTTTTCATACATTTGGTTTTCAAAAGGCTTTCCTGTTTTGACTGAAGGCTGTTACAGAGAAATGTAGAGTAGCCAGTGGGAGTCCTGTAGGGTCTAGAGGGTCAAGGACATTGTAGCAAAGTATTCGGAGGAGCTGCTTTCAGATATGCAGACACGACTTCTCTAGACAGCACTGATGATGTGCAAGTAAATCAAAGATGCATACACTGTCATTTTAAAAATCTTTTAAAATTACAATGTACACATTTTCATAGTTATCTGGTTTATGGGACATGTAACCAGATTCTTGTTCCTTCATCAATTTATGCGCCTTCACTTTGCTGGATGACTTGAGTTATTTCATTGTATGATGCCAGTTTTTTTATTGATGTATAAGGAGAAATCATAGACTGTATAAATCTTTTAAGGCAGGTAGCTTGCCTGTTATCTGGTGTCAAATTTCAGGCTGGAAAAAATCAGCTTTTGGTCACAGCTGAGATTCAACTTTTCAGGTTCCAAAGTTTTTCAAAATTTGGTATTTGAACTAGAAAGGATGTAGTGATTTATTCATCAGTAGGAAATAATGATGATGTTGTAGTCAGTTCTTTTCATATCCCTGGTTTTTTTTATTTCTTATTTCTTTAATGTATTTTTAATGAATTCTAGGCTCACAACTTTGTGTTAATTTCTATCCAGTGGTTTTGTTTTCATATTAAAGAAGTAGTGAAAATTAAATACTAAATCAACTTCAAAAGATCCATTTTGATGATTAAAAATCTTAAATGTTTTTAACAGTGATCAGAAAGTTTTTTACTAAACTGTTGTGTTCTAGGATTCTTTTGGTACCTATAGGTGAAGAGACTGAAGCATTGTGCTTTTGTTATAAAATCTTACACTTCAGTGCCTATGCTGGTTTATGAAGCCTTTTCTGTGTGTATGAGAATGCACATTTATTTAGAAGTTTGTAGGGCTTTCAAGTATACAGAGTGCCCACAATGTGGGAAGACTTGCTCCTCCCACATGGAATTTCTTTTTAAATCAAAAATGCTGATAATCAATAAATAAGATGTATTTGTTCCCTATAGTTAAGTAACATGAGTATAGAACATATTTAGAGATAGTGTTAAAATATACTTCACAGTGAGACAGAACATTCTGTGGTTAGGCAAACCAGATTGCATTACCCACCTATTTGCAGGCAGTTATAATCTTGGTCTCAGGAATCTCATTTGTCTGTTTTGTTTCGTAGGCTGATTATTGGTCTAGAATGTTCTCAGGGGTACAAATGACAGGTGTTTGAGAGCTGGAGAAGAACACATCTGTGGACAAGCCCTGTTGTGGTTACCCAGTGCTTGGATCTACCCGGTGCTTGGTTCTGGTTTCCAGAAGATATAAGTCCTTTTTTTTTACATGGCACACTTCTTACTTCCAGTTTTCTCTAAACAATAATTTATTTGGAGTTTCTTTACTGAAGCTGGTGAAAATATCTAATCCTCTAACTCACTATGGCACTGGGGACACCACTGTAGTTCAATATCCTGTTTACGCTGAGACTGACTGGATATCTGCTCTCAGATTACATCATGATGTGGTCCAGCCAAAGAGAGTGAATCCAGAATAAAAACCAGCATTCCTTTGAAACTCGGTAAAGCTTAACTGTATGATTTGTACAAGATAACTAGTGTCTAGTTTTTTTTTAAAAAAAAACAACACAACTCATTAACAGATGAAAAGAACATCATTTAAAGGAATATTTATGCATAAACACAGGCTCTGGAATTTTTGGAACAATGTTTTTACCACCGTTGTTCTGGGAGGAGACTATGGGTGCAGCTTTCAAAACTAGAACACGAGCTTAACTTGCAACAAGTATACACACCCACATCCACACTCTACACACAAATACAGCCACAGCTTCCACTTTAGCATATGTACACATAAGCTGACATACACCCTTGAGAATAAAGATTCTTAAATGTCCCTTGGTTTAGATGTATGGCTCTAGGAAAACCCTTTATTCTGACTTTTATTAAAGCTTACATATGGAGGTCTTTTTAAAGGCTCATTTTGCACATGTTATTTCTTCAAAAGACAAGCCAATGGACGCTTGTTTAGGGACTCAAAATGTGGTTCTCCAATAGTATGGTGTCAAATAACCTTATTTTTGAGTTTGTGATGACAGAGCAGGAACACAATCCAACAATTACTTTATCAAAGAATGCACTTTAGTTTAGAATGAACTTTAGAGACATTCTAGACACAACAAAGAACCCTCCAAAACATGTAACGGTTTTCAGAGAGAGAAAAAAACTTTTGAATGCAGCCTTGGTCCAATTATATGACCCCACCCCCCTTCTCTCCCAGCATGGTTTCACAACTGGATTGCACGAATCACATCTAGAAGAAACAAAAGCTCCTCACCTTGTAAAAAGGCGACACAGATGATTGAAGACAGAACCGGAATTCTGCAGCCCTTTCTCGTTTTTAAGGTTTCCATCCTAAGTGTGTGTGATGAAGCTCACGTGAGGTTGGAGTGAGGGTGTGTACGTGAGGCGTAAGTTCCCTCAGAGTGGCACTGGGAGAATAAAGCATTGCTTGTGTGCTCCAGCTGCTTTATACACCCCACCCCCAACTGCCCCACTCCACACACACCTCCTTCCCTCATTGCTTACTTTAACCCTTCCCCTTTGTGTCCCCTCCCCACTGAGCGTGAATGAGTAGTAACTCAAAGAGTGAGACTATCTGTTTGTTTTCATACATTCTCAGAACAGCTATGCCCCAACATAGAAAAACAAGTGAAACCTGCAATTACCCATAAATGCAACATGCTTTCAGCCCTGTTTTCAACTCAATTACATTATTTGAAACTGGAAAAGAAAACTTTTTTGTAGAAGAGTTTTAGGTTAGAGTGAGGTTAACCAATCGTTGACTAAATTCAACTGCTATAAAGTGCACCCATTGCTCACACAGGTGTTCAGTTACACACATACACACACAGCTTGTATATTCTCAATAGAAAAGCACAGCAAATGTGATGTTCTGGATGAGCCACACCACCCCCTATACAAGCATCATCAGCTAGAAGGACATAAAGCCCTTCAACATCAGGTCGGTGAAGCTGGCAGTATGAAGCCCACACGATAATTTAGAGTGGTGCTCATGATCCAGAACTAATCATCAAACATCAGCACCTGACCTCATAAATTCTTTAGTGGCTGAATCAATCAAATCCTGACAGCAAATTTAGTGCAAAGCCTTCATGATATATATATATATATATATGTGTGTGTGTGTGTGTGTGTGTGTGTGTGTGTGTGTGTGTGTGTGTGTGGTATGTATAGTGTGTGTAGGATAACACCCCCTAAGAGAACAAAACC
>JBBPCW010036436.1:0-19470 GCA_037974425.1 Phenacogrammus interruptus
GTTTTTAAATAAGGAGGGATGTTGTCAGCAGTTCTTCAAAAGGCAAAAATGTTCAGTTTTTCTGGAGCTGTATTTATTAAGCAGTTTCCTCTGCGATCAATAAAGTTTTCTGCAAGCTATGTTAATATGTACGTACTGCCTGCTCGGAAACAAGACATTCAAGCCTAAGCAGCACACCAATCTATACACAGTCTTGAGGATCTACACACTGATTTCAAACACTGTGCTTTAAAAATAAATCCCCACCTGTTGTAAAGGCAGCTTGGTTCATTACAGTTTATTCCCAAAGTACTACACCTTATTTTTATAATTTACTTTAATAAAGTTTTCCTATTTTGTCAGTAGTTTCCATGCACAGTTTAGTGTTACGCTGGTATTTACTATAATCAAGGAGGTAATACTACAGATTAGAGATCCAGCAAAATGTAGTAAAAAGGCAGCTGAAATGTAAAGCTAATGAAGGACTAATTTGATAAAATCAATGATCTGCAACTCAGTGTTGGTTATTACCTGCCTCACCTCAGCTCCAGATTGCCTGCTGAAAATGATAAGTAGCTCACAAAGCTGTTCTGGAGAAGAAACAAGGGGCACACTACAGCGGAAAGTAAGACACAGAAGAAAAACTGTGTAAAAATAAAAAAGAAAGGGAACTTACTCTGAATCAGGAACAGCAGTCACACAGTGTGCGTGCAAGTGTAAGTGTGTGTGTGTGTGTGTGTGTGTGTGTGTGTGTGTGTGTGTGTGTGTGTGTGCGCGCATGCGCGCATGTGTGTGTGTGTGCATGTGTGTTTGTGTGTTTGTGTGGGTGTGTATGTGTGTGTTTGTGTGTGTGTGCTCTGACTGAACTTCTTTTTCACTACTGATTGGTGAATTATTACTCAAATGTTTGTTAGTTTGGAAACATCTTTATTTGCACAATTCCTTTGAATCAAAATGGACCCATTTACCGAAAGTCAAATGACCACAGTCTGGCAATCAGTGCTTTTCAAATTCACTAAATTTAGTCAAGGCAAATCTGGTTTGACAGTAAATGACTGTAATCAGCTGCCAGTCATGTCCAAAAACAACTACCTGACACTAGTAAGCAGTGCAGTGTTCCACAAGGCCCAGATCTAGGATCACAAATTGGTCAGTGAAATAAGCATTAATTTTCACATTACTAGCTTCAGTAAAAGTGTAAGAAGTTATATGATTCACATAGGCATTTAAGAAGCAAATCTTAAAGGCATTTAAGATCCTATTTCCTCATTTCTACTGGCTGCCAGTCAAATTACATATTGATCACAAAATACTGCTGTTGACATATAGAGCTCTAAATGGCCTTGCTCTCAGAATCTGCATGAATACAGCACTTATTAGAAGCTGCTATGTCTATTTAATAACTGGATAAACACCTAGCATGAAAGCAAGTTATTCCAAGGGTAAGAGCATATTCCTACAAAGCCATCCTCTCAGACACAGTATAGAAATGTATGAATTGAAATTAAAGTAAGAACAAATGAATGGATATTCCTCTGTCTATTATTATGCATTTTTAAATCAGATAGGATGCCACAAAAAAAGTTCCAACTCTGACCACACCAAGATGTGAGCAGCAGATTCTGTAAGTTGTGAGGTTTGAATCAGGCCACCTTCTTATATTGCTCCACGGTACAGCTCTGATACTCATTTTGGCACGGACTCTCTCACTGCTCTGTGGCAAAGGACCCCCCCAAGACCTGCCATTAACCAGTGCATACTGGGAAAAAAAACTAAACCGGCCATTAACCAGTGCATACTGGGAAAAAACAAGACCTGCCATTAACCAGTGCATACTGGGAAAAAACAAGACCTGCCATTAACCAGTGCATACTGGGAACACCCCCCAAAACCTGCCATTAACCAGTGCATACTGGGAACACCCCTCAAGACCTGCCATTAACCAGTGCATACTGGGAACACCCCTCAAGACCTGCCATTAACCACTGCATACTGGGAACACCCCTCAAGACCTGCCATTAACCACTGCATACTGGGAACACCCCTCAAGACCTGTCATTTTGGAAGTGCTCTGACTCAGTCATCTAGCCACCATAATTTGTCCCTTAGAACCTTACACTTTTTAGTGTTTCTAACATATCAGAACTGAATGTTTACTTGCAGCCCCATTGACAAGTGCCATTGAAATAACATATTCAGTTTTATTCACTTCAACTGTCTGTGGTTCTGTGAAATATTTTGGCTGAATGTTGCTGTGTGCCACATAAGTAAGTCTATGAGAGACGTTTGGCACAGTTTCGGCATGCTGTTAATGCTAAAAAGTGGAAAAGTGCTGCGAAAAGTATTTCCACAGGAAACATCTGATTTCCTCTATTTTTGTACATCTCTAACATTAGTTTCAGATCCTTTAAAACAAAATAAATTAAGGAAACAGACTTTTTAAATTATCATAAAATGTTTTGAAGGACAAAAACAACAACAGCTATGTCAAAAACAACTGTCCTATTAAACTAAAAGCTGGTTTTGACACATCAGTTTAATCAGATAATTACATACGAAAATAGAGCATCTTTTTACAAATGTTTCCTATAATTGGACATCAGTCTTTCACATTGCTGTGGAGGAATTGTGATGTTCTTACTTGTTCTTATTGTCTTTCTACAAAACCTAATTGCACTTGATCTTCAGATCATGGAGTGATCACCAGACATTATTATTCATAACTTTTCTGATAAAGAACAGAATTCATGGTTAATTAAAGCAGGAAAACATCCCTATACCATCAAACTGACTGCTCGTATGGTCTTCTTCCTATGGATTAATGGGTTAGCGCTATGCTAGATGCAACCAGATTCAATACTTTTTCATGGTGTTGTATATAAACACCCTCAAACCTGTCCTGGTTGATTGATTACATACAGGCCAAGGAAAAAACACTGGATACATGAGATTTTTAGCCAAACCATCACTTCGAGCTGAATTATCAGGGTCTAAAGACTGTAAGAGATTTCTTTGTTAGTTTGTTTCTTCTCCAGGGTCTGCAGTTTCCCCATTGCTTAAAAATAGGAACTTCAAACACTGATAAAAGTAAAAGTTAGACGTGGCAGACACTGATCTTAGGTACTAAAATTAAAATCAGTGTAAAGATATATTGTTTGGTTTTATATTGCTTTTATTGTTTCATTTAAAGTATTTGTTTGAGTTGAATACAACTTGGCACATTGTTACCATTGGAAGTCACTGTTCTAGGCTGAACTGATTTGTTTCTGTGGAAATACAGTTCTAAATATATAATGAATAAATACAAAACAAAAAAGTAAAATGATTTTAGATTTAACTGATGCTTTTGCTGTTGTAGAAAGGCAGCTTTGTTTTCCTGACTGATACATTCATTGTGCTGAAAGTTTGCCACACAAGAAACTGTGACACTTAAATACAAATTACACAAATTGTAGTTTGCACTTTGCAAATAACTGTAATTTGTGGGTAAGACATTTTTGTAGCATTTTCCACTGCCCACTTCAGCTCAAAGGGTATTGTAGGTAGAGGGGGCAGAGTCTGCACCAAAGTGGACTCTGCCACTATCATTTGTCTAGAAGAAGACAAGGAAACTCATCACCTTTGTTCCAGATAGGGAACAAAGGAAGTTTCAGTAACTTAGCTTAGCCTAATCATCTAATCAACATCATAGCAAGCCATTACCAAAGACAAGCTTGCAACAGGTATTTTTGTGACCTTTGTGAAAGCAATCATGTCCTTCGCTGAAAATCATCCCTGGACTTCAGTGGACCTGACAAATCCCCAGAAGCAAGAAAATAAAATTTAAATATACCTTCTAAATTTTCCCACCAGACAACAGACTTTAGAAAATTGCAAAAATATCTAATCACATGACATTGAACTTTTATATCTGGGCATATCATAACACATTTTACCTTCAGAAACAAATGTTATGGAAGTTTTGTAAATGAGTTCATGTATTTAAACTGGGATTCAATTAGTCACTCACTCACTTTCTTTGACTCCTCACTTGGGTTGCAGGTACCCAGAGCCTATCCCAGTTTGAGGATACACACACGCGCACACACACACACAAACACACACACACACACACACACACACACACAGACACAGACACACACACACACACACACACACACACAGACACAGACACACACACACACACAGGACCCATATTCAAACCCCCACAGCACTACCTATGGGGCTTGGTGCTTTTTTTTTTGTCTGCTGTGAAACCTCTTTATCTTTTAATGTGAGCTCTTCTTTTACTAACATCACAGAAATATCTCACCACTCTGAGAATGAATAAACTTTACATTTATAAAGCTGAACACAATCAGTGTTATCATAAGGGTCAAATCATTCTCAGTGCACGTGTAGTTCACTGCAATGTTGAGAAATTGACGGGACATTATTCTTTGTCTTCAAACAACGAAGAATAACATACCATGCATTCTTTCTGCACTTACACGGAGCGTCCACAAACACAATTTTAGACTTTACCTTCTTAATTTAGAAATTATAGATTGTATTTGATTAAACTAATGAGACTGATAAATGAATTAGACTGATTTATATAATTAATGAGGGCAGACCCCATATGTTTGGCTTGCTTCATTTGGCTGGCAGCAGCGAAGTGAGCCAGCTCCAGGTGCATTCGTGTGTTATCAGCTGGTGACGCAGGAAGAGCTGCTAAAGTGTTTATCAACCGACATTATGGCTGTTAGATTGTTTCCAGCAGCAGCTGGGGCTGGGTACCAACAGATTTTGGAGCTGACTGTGCAAAAAGAGGATTCTTTTTTAGGTTCTTTAGCAAAGGAAAATACTATTTGTATTTCATTTTCTCATTTGCAAACTTACCAAGTCAGACTCTATCTTGAAAATTCGTTAAGTGGATCAAATAGGTAAACAAAACCTCCTCATTTTTAGGAGGAGATGCAGAAGCATCTTAATGCCAGAAATTAAAATAAAGTTCAAAGGCCATAGCCATCTTTGGGAAGACAGTTAATGTACCCAGAAGTTTAAATGTTGTATTACTTATTATTAAGTATGGGTGGGCCGATCCGATACTCAGTACTGGGTTGGCTATCGAGAAAGGTCTGTAAATACTTAACCAAACTTTGACCAACACGCTGTAAAAAGAGATGTATCAGGACAGAATTAATATTGATGAACAGCAAGATGGTGTCTCAACTGTTCCTTATGCCCTTCATACTGCAATAAAATACAAGCTCCTTCACCCAGTGTATATGTCGAAAAAAGAGTGATTCAGACATGTATGCAAAATTCCACAAAGGTCACTACCTAGCTATTTAAACTTGAATTTTATAACTTGCAGAACATACTACAGTGGAAGTAAAGAAATGCTGCATTCTTAACTGTTTGTAATATCTGTACTTTCTTGAATCTTTGGTGAGCATTTTTGGTGAGTTTTGAAGAAAAAAAAAACTCCCTGTTGGTAGCAGCACATGACCTTGCTAGCATGTGGAGATGGCAATGACTAAACTGGGTAGAGAACAATCAGGAATATATATGCTATATGAACATATTGGGACAAACCTCTTGACTATTGAATTCAAGTGGCCTCTTAATGCTTCAGAATATCAAGACATTTTGGAAAGTACCACGCTTCCAACTTTGTGGACACAGTTTGGGGAAGAACCTTTTCTATTCCAGCCTGACTGTGTCCTAGTGCACAAAGCAAGCTCCATAAAGACATGACTGGGTGAGTTTGGTGTGGAAGAACTTGACTGGCCTCAACCACATCCAACACCTTTGGAATGAACTGGAACAGAGATTGTGAGCCAGGCCTTCTCGTCCAACATCAGTATCTGAGCTCATAAATGCTCTACAGAATGAATTACCACAAATTCCCACAGAAACTACAAACTCGGGTGGAAATCCTCCCAAGAAGAGTGGAAACTGTCATAGCTGCTCCATATTAAAGTCTATGTATTTGACAGCAATGTCATTAAAATCTTTGTGGTCAGGTGTCTGAATACTTTTGTCCATATGGTGTATATAAATAAATAAATGACGGTACAAATACAACGATTGGCTGGGGCTGCACTGCTGTAGGCTGAACTAGTGAAAGTATGTAAATGCACTCATTCCATTCATGGACTAATGAGTGAGTGGTAGGTTTTAAAACAATGTTTAAAGTTAAACATCTCTCTACATCTTTAAACAACTTCCATTATGGTTTTATGTCAAGAAGGTTTTATATATCCTCTAAAGTTACAATTCTGAAAATGGACAAGGTTTTTCTCAGTCAGAAACAATATACATGTCACACAAATGGATGATTGTGGTGTACAAGTTTACTTCACAGCCTGCCAGAAGGTGAGAACAACGTTCATCTACAAGACATTCACAGATATGTTATAAATAATAGAAAAACAAAACTGTACATTCAGAAGAAATCACTTTTCTCTCTATAAAAACACATATGACACATTTTAACACTAGAAAAAACCCATGATGGTGACCAGTACACGTATATTGTTGCTGGTAATGCTACTTTGGGTCTCTACAGTGACGAAGTAAAGTGGCAATATTTGTCACAGCACATCACGCATGCAGTGTGAACTTTGTTTAACCCACTGACCAAG
This sequence comes from Phenacogrammus interruptus, assembly GCA_037974425.1. Classification (NCBI taxonomy): domain Eukaryota; kingdom Metazoa; phylum Chordata; class Actinopteri; order Characiformes; family Alestidae; genus Phenacogrammus; species Phenacogrammus interruptus. Next base: position 6,612 of record JBBPCW010036436.1, read on the forward strand.
TGAAGCAGCGGCCAGCCAGCAGTGTGCGGGGACGGTACTTCACTCAAGGGTACGTCAGTGATGCCATTGGCAGTTCTAGGATTCAAACCCAGGACTTAAAAATGCAGAGTCAACTCTCCAACCACTAGGTCACTTACAACAAGTGCATTGCAAAAAGCAACATGAACATGTTTCTCATATTTATAAAGATATTTATACGTTTCTGAATGTATTTCTAAGACAACCATGAACAGTGAAACTGATGCTTATTTCTGAACTTAAGTAACAAAAAGTACTGCATTTTTGATCTTCTTCAGTCCTGTTGGAAAAAATTCCCAGGTGGTTCCTCAAGATGCTGCTTAGAAACTGCATCTTTTTTGGTATTGTCTTTGATGGGTAACGCTGTCCAGAATTTTGACTGCACGTTTGGAGACTTGGAGACAGTTCATGTCAAATAAAGTGGTTTTGCCATTAGTGCACCTCAGAATTCATAACCCTGAAGGAAGCCAAGTGTTTTCAGAGCTTCAGAGTTTTGATATCTGTGTTTTGGCAAAGTTTTATACACAGCTGAATCAGTGTAAAACTCCCTCCGACTCACGCTTTACTTCAAGGTCACCGCATGGCCTTTGTTGTTTATACTTCTCTTCCCAGCCCTGACAAAATGAAAACTTTTCATATGAAGATAATGCAGTGACAATTAAGTAATTTCTACTAATCGAGCTGAATTAAAAGTGCGTTGATGTAAAACTAGAAGTGATTTTGAATATTTAGACCATGTTTACAGATGACAGTATATATATGCAGTGTCACATTAGCAAATCTAGCTGATATTTTTTAACACAGTTAAAGTGCAAAACAATGCTGTACGGGGACAGAAACCGGTCATTTGATTTTCCAGCAAACTATCACTTTAACATTCACATTTGCTTAGTCTTTGCAGTAGAGAAGGCTGCAAGCATGGATGCAGTAAGGGACCAAAGACCCAGCACAGAGAGGGGGCCCGCAGAAAACACTTTCTATTAGAAGAATATTATATAATTCTGGGGGCTTTATATTAAAATTATAGTCCCAGTGTCCAAACTGTCTAGCGTCTCTGTCTGCGAGGAGTGAAAGTCCTTAAATAAGTCACTCACTCTGCATGCTGAAGTTCTGAGTGAACTGACTGGCGGAGTGCCAGGTCAGAATGATGTGAAGATGTGTTTCTGAGTTTTTTCTGATGAAGCATCCGCTCTTTAAGTCTTAGGCTTATTTTCTGTAGGTCATGCTCCAGTTTGCGGTACTGCTTCAAAAGCCCCCGCCGAATCCGACTCTCCTGCAAAACACACAACATTTCATTATTAATTACAACTGATCATAATGACTGTAACAAAGCACACAATGCTCTGTATTTTTGACCTTTTAAACTGCACACTTATTATTTATTTATGATGTGTTATTTTTATTTAGTTTCTAGAGGAGTTAAAATAAAAAAAAATAAAAACCAAGCATGATTTATTATCTGTGTATTATTATGTAACTCCTGTAAATTATTCACTAAGTGCTAAGACTGTGATTGATTTAAATTTGAAACAGTGAATGTAAATTTCAATCTCTGTCTTTTGTGGAAAACACCAATGATCAAAAATGAACCTGCTTTAATCCTGTTAAAGGAAAGTGAAGCTGGGCTTATTCTATTACCATGTGGGGAATAGTGGTTGTTTTTTTTAGAAGTCACTTAACTTTGAGATGTTTCTAGTCAAAACAATCTGTGCAGTCAAAAATCAGACTAGAAGATATTTTAAATATTAAACAGTGAATCAAATTCGGTAAAAATCAAATATTGTAAATATGATTTATTAACTGCTTACTAACTGCTTCAAACTGTTCAGCAATCACTGTAAAGCAATTAGTATCTATGAATCAGCGAATGACTGCTTTTAAGTATTCAATGCATACCATAAATAAATAAATCATTTAGTATTTGCTGTCAATTATTCAGGCCTTACTGTAAGTCATTCAGGATCTACTGGGAATTATTCTGTGTCTATTATGAAACTGCACGATTACAGTCAAAGGAGTAGCAAATGAGCAACAACATTTAAGCATCAGAAATTTCTATATTGGAATTACCATTAGATTGTTGTTTTAAAAATCAATAAATTTCATATTTTATACATTTAATCAACTGTAATAACTTACATTCCATTAACTTGCACCTAATTATCTTTAGTTCTTCATTAACTTCTCCACTAATCAACATAATTTACTGTAAAGAGCTCATTCTAATACCCACTGTGGTTTGCGGTGCTGTTGGTGCTTGACGGCGCTCCCTCTTAGGCTTGGCGCAGTATTTCTCCAGGTACTGCAGGTCACAGCCCTTAATGCAGCACTGCTCCACGATGCCTTTACCCCGAGAGCGAGCGCCTCCATACCGTACAGCTCCAACAGGACCTGCTCAAACACATGTCAGAGGAGCTGGAGTGATGACTGGTAGGAAAATCTACATTAATCTACATTAAATGTATGTAAGTTATCCGCTTCTCTCCAAATGTAGTGGATCAGGATAGACTTACAGTTGAGCTTTAAAGAATTTGAACACACACCCAAGACCAACTATGCAGACAAGCCTCTAAAATAAGTCCCAGTCTGATTGTTAATACACTACTGCATATATTTAACTGCAGAAAGATGCTTAAATGATGGTTAACTATTAAATGTAAATATTGTTGATTGTAGTAGTCATTTTGAGATTGAATACCAAGTATCAAATCCATGCTTATACCTTTTAGTTGATGTGTCTATTCACATGTAGTGAAACACTTTGCTGCATTATAGTTATGATTTTAATAGTCCACAATCATTTTGTTATTATAAGCTAGGAGGTCCAATTTGGAGAGAGTTGATGTGGCCACAGTTTTCATTCTAACCAAGCAGAAGTACACACAATTTCATCGTCCGGTCTCAATCTTCAAACAATTTTATCATATGTGCTTCTGCTTTGTTGGAATGAAAACATGTGGATAAGATTGGAAGGTCCTGTTTCAGGCTTTATCCAATTTCTGTAGCTTGCATGCGTATTGAAACTGTACCCTGGTCAAGGCACCATTCAAACAGCGCAGCTTTGTCATTATACATTTGTGTCAGATTGTTAAGTAATCTCTAATTGGCTTGCTTTTTCAGGTTCCAACATATGTCATATTGTTATCTATTAAAAATACGGTTATCTACTGTTAAGGACGTCACATAATTAAAAACAATTCTAGCCATCTTTCATTCATTTTTATAGATAGCATTGCAGCGCCAGGGCTAAAACTGAGGAAGAAAACTTTAGATGCCAAATATGTCTCAGCTGATTAACCACATCACTTTAATGCAGTCAATCCAGATTCTAAATATTTGATTTGACGTGCGTTTCAACACTAAATTCTGAAACTGAAATGAGTGAAAGCATGAAAGTCTGCATTTCTCTTGAAGGATCGTCTTCAGTGTTTGTTTTGTGAAAAATATGAAGCGAGCACTATAAGACCAACAATATTGAATTATTTCTGATATTGTAACAGTGATAAGGCCTATTATTGAATCCTTTATCACTCAGACTGTGTCATTATGTTCCTTTCGACCTTCATACACCAGAGAGAGGGGTGGGGGCAGGTTGCATGGTGGCCTTGGCTCAGGAACAGGGTGAAAGGGCTCAGAGGAACAAGAGAAAACTCTGACGTCAACAGAATCAGAAAAGCAGAGAATGTGACAGAATGATGAGATACATTAGTGAGTATACATTATCAGCAGTAATTATCTACTGACCACAGCATTGGTTTATCATTTCTGCATAGCAAAAATAACGGCATGACTTACTTTATTGCCACTTCTGCATGCTGAGGTTTGCAGCAGCATGGCCCCATAACACTGACAGTATCTCAGTATGGTATGATCAGTTTTCATGAACTGTTTGTGTTTCTATGCTATAATAACAATAATGTGTAGCTAATATCTACATGTGTACCTCATTAGTGAACTCTCAGTAGTTTTACATAAACATTTCTTTGTAATGCTAATATGTACATTTTAAACAGTTTGGCAAAAAAAGGTCAAATTTACAATGTACTTATAACAAAAGTAGCCAAGACATGTCGGCACCTTTAGCCTTGCAATGGGACTACAAGTATATAGTAGATTACAAATAACTGAAGCTTACTGGCCTTAGTATCAACTGTATCATCACACACTTGCCAAGTTATTGAGATTCTATTTTTTTACATTTTTGCATTTGATAAGACCATCTTATCCAGAGTGAGTTCATTCAGTCATGTTACAGATGTAGGTGAATCCTGTATTAGGAGACTTGCCCAGGGCATCATATTGGTGTGGGGTAGCACCTTGATGACTAACCAATCCTCTTGTTTCTTTATATTTCAAAAACCTCTGGCCCTCTTAACTGTCCTTACTCATGTACTTTTTTTTCTTTTGACAGGGTTTGTTAAAAACAAGTGTTTATTTTAGTATAGCTTTACAGGTATGAAGAACAGACATAGACTACTTAAACACTGATGTGTGTCGCTCGGGGTAAGTCTGCAAAATGCCATAAACATAAACGTACATAAATGTGTAGTGTGCTTGCAAAGGACTGGGAAATGAACCTCAGGATGCTGTGTTTTAAACAGCGGTGTTATCTGTTATGCTATAAACAGACACAATAAAAAAAAAACACAATAAAGCTATCAACCTGGCTGCTACTGTGCAGCTATGCAACAGTCCAGGTTTATAGAGAGCTGTATGTTACAAATCATGTAAGCATGTCTATTAGAAATGACTGACTTTTGAGGAAGAGGTAATTTGGCAAAAATACAGTAACAAAATGCTTAAATACATTTGGTAAGCAGCAGTTGAGCTGCATTTAAAAACTTCACAAAACACATGCTGTTGATCAATGTTCTTTAAAGAACTGATGGTCGCAGGATATACTGAAGCATACTGTGATGTAATTAATCATGACATGTGATAGATGTCATATTACCTAGCTTTGGTTTGAAGCAGCAATGATAAAAATTTCATAAGCTTATATTACTTGTTAGCTACAAAGGCCAATTTACTCCAGTTTACAACTAAAGAAGCAAACTTCAGACACCAAATATGTCTTGTCTAATTAATACTGACAGTATGAGGGGAAATGTGTACATTTGATTTTTCACAGCTGCCTGGTTTCTGCTGGGGAGGGGATTTTCTTGACCCAGACTACTCACTTCTGAGTAGAGATGGGAGGAGTTCATATTTTACCTCTGTAAAACCCTCGGTCTCCACAAACAAACTCCAGATCTGCAATAAGCTCGGCTCCGCACCGGGGTTTAGCGGCATCCCCCAGCTCTGGCAACACCCCAACACACATCAGCATGCAAAACGCCACCTGTTCAGGAGAACCAAGCACACACCTGCAGAGTTATCACAGCCATGAAATTCTCCTCAGGCTCTCACACACTACATAACAACACACAAGCATTCTTCAGCAATCTCAGCATGTGCTAAGTCTGATAATGCCTTGATTTGATTTACGGCCTCATGGCCTTCAGTTAACACACTTAAATAAGATACACAGGGCTCTGCAAAAGTTTGGAAACATTAGCTGTTCGGACTGTTTTGAAGACACGATCTTATTGTGTCAAACTGCAATGTCAACATTTTCCCTTTCAGGTGGTGAATGGCCCAAAGGAGGATCAATATAAGAGGATATAAGAGGATCAATAAGAAAACCGTCAAATATTTATTCATGCAAAGCGTTCTCTTCATATCAAGTCTGACTTCTTTAAGAATACGTAAGAATATAAATATATAAATATATTAAAGAATATCACCTCTTACAATTGTTACATCAAGTTGCATAAGAAACGTAAGAGAATAATTAAGATGACCAGAAAGAAGTTAAGAAAGCTAAGACATTTGTTGCATGTTTTCAGGACAGTCCTTTAACAGATATATAGATTTTTCTTTTACCTTGAATCCTTTCGTTTAAAAAAAACCTTTGGCAAAACGGATTCCAAAGAAACAGCTCAAAATAATGTAGAAGTGTTTGAGCTCACTTTTTTTTTCATGTGAAATCTGTTACTGATTTGCGCTCTGTTACTTCACAGCTAAGAAAAAATAAAATCTATACGAACGTTTCTTAGATACTTTATAAGCTTTTTTCTTCTCTTAAGAAAGCCTCTGTGAATTTGCCAGCAGAACATACATATGACAGTAATGATCTCTCTGTGTGAACAAAATGAAAACGGTAGGAAATGTAATATTATATACTGTCTGCACAGCTGCCCATTACCAGCCTGAGGCTGCGACAGTGACCTGTTACACATAAAATTTTTCTAAAGCATGTTCCTGAAATGAACTGATTTGGTGATAATAATTGTTAGTCACATGATATTCGTTGTACAACCGTTCTTTAAGTAAACGTGTCCAGCTAAGTGAATCACGTTCTTGGGATGGGCTGCATCAGCATTAGCAGAGGACTAGGAAATGCATTACATGGACAGAAATATTGGGACACACATGTTATTTAAGGTTCCAGTGAAGGACAATCTTAATACTTCAGCATACATTTTGGACAACACCATGCTTCCATCTTTGTTGACACAGTTTGGGATAAGTTTGTCCCTTTTCTATTCCAGTATTCTGTGCCATAGTGCACAAAGTAAGCCCCATAAAGACATGGTTGGATTGGTTCAGTGTGGAAGAACTTGACTGGCCACACAGTCCTGACCTTAACCTTATCCAACACCTTTGGGATGAACTGGATGAAGATTCCAAAAGAGTGGAAGCTGTTACAGCCGCAAAGGGGGGCCAACTCCATGTTAAAATCTATCCGTTTAAATGCAATGTCATTAAAACCCCTGCTAGTGTAATGATCAGGCGTCCCAATACTTTTGTCCATATAGTGTGGCTGCTTACAAAACCTTACAATTGTTTTTCTTACTTAACTGAAGAGTAACAGCAACAGTGTCTGCACACCTTATTTAGATATAAGTACCTCACCCTCTCAAAATTCCCACGTTAGCTCGGGCAAAATTTGCTGACTTAGCACATGAAAGTGATACAAATACAGTAACAAACAGCCATGACCACCCAATATAGCGCTCCACGTGCAGCAGCCCACATAAACTAACATGAAAACACCATAATGACTTTCTCTCATGCAATTTGGAGGCTGTAATTAGCATAACATGCCAAACTGTCTTATTCATAGAAACAGAGACACAGAGTAAAAAAAAAGAAAAACTTTGTCATCACTGCAGCTGATATAGACTGACCACAGGACTCTACTAGGAAGATAAAACTCTTAATTTACATGTTTTGCCCTTTGTAATAGCCAACAAGGTCATGTCAGACTGATAATGGACTGAAGGCCAATAGTCACTTAAATAAATCATCGTCAGTTCAATGTTTTACATGCACCAAAAGACCCCATTGTGTTTCAATATGCCCCTGTACAGTGCAGGGCTGTATTATTATATTAAAAAAAAAATTATAGTTCTGTACTTTTGGCCATTATCCAAACTGGAAGGAAAACTTTCAATTAACAACCTCAGCTTATATAATGTGTAAATATCACTGTTATTACTGCACACATTTGTAAATCCATAATGTTGTTTAAGTTGCCTGTTAGTGCTGTAAGAATTCTTCATAAATGATTATTTTGTTCTTGCTGCAACAGCCCATTACAAAAGGAATATATTGCAACTTGATTTTCCTAAATCTAAACAGAAAATCTTCACTGCCACAACAACAACTCCTAAATCGGATGTTATAGTAGAGAAAAAATTGTATTCTTATCATTTATGTTAAGCATATAAACTGAAAAAAGTTTTTGATATGACCAGCATTTTTCCTTTAAGATCTATCGAGTCAAAATTCTGGCTAATTATGTTTGCAGACTCTGAAGTGTGTGTGTGTGTGTGTGTGCTGTACCTGGAGTATAGACCCTGCAGCGGAGTGTGTGTGTCCTTCAGCCATGAGTGCCAAGTGTGTCCACTGCCCGTGGGCTGAATCTCCAGATAGTCATACACTGCACTGGTGTTTTATAGGAGGTCCAGATGGGCTGGGCCTCTAGAACCATATCTTTATACACTAGGATAGAAAAGGTTCTTCCCAAAACTGTGTCCACAAAGTTGAATGTCGTTGTCCAAAATGACTTGGTATACAGGAGCATTAAGATTACCCTTCACTGGAAGTAAGGGGCCCTGCCCAAATCCTGAAAAACATGTCTGTCCCTATACTTTGTCCATATAGTGCACTTTCAGCTGCAAAATCGCTCCATCTACAAGACCACACTCAGGGTGAAGTGAAAAGCTATGCTGCAGACCAGAATGAGGTACAACAGGGTAGCCAGTCAGAACAGAGTCCACTTTCTGCTGTGACAAAGTAAATTTCCCGCTTGTGGGACTTATAAAGGTGTATCTTACCTTATCTTATATATAACATATATACATATGTACTAAATGATAGATGAAAGGTGAACTTAAGAGGAAAGTAAGGGTAGGTTATGGCATTTTTAAATTCTACTGACCCTTTGAAAATCAAACTAATTTGGATGCAGTTTGGACAACAGAATTTGACCAAGTTTCTGCAAGCATGATAAAGCCAATTTGATAAACAAATTTGTGGCCTTTTACTCTTTTGGTGAAATTGTGCTTCAACACGTGTTTGTGAATGACTGTGGTCTTCTTTAGGCAACTAGAAACAAAAAATCTTTTGCCAAATTAAATATTGCTGTTTCTTTTTTATTTCTGCATCACAAATGTACCATACACTGTGAAATGTGATGGTGTTACAGCACTAAGTTAGTAGTTTGCCTATATTTACATTGGCACCTTATATAATGAAATGAGATGGCTCACAAGCTTTCAGTACTATGCAAACAAACAGTCAAATGCAAAAATTTGGGCACCCCTGATTAAATAACGTTTTATTGATTTCCTTGAATCTGCATATTTCATATTTCAACACACAACCACTTATAATCTAAATGTAATATACTTGGGGTGCGGGGGTGTTCAATATTAAATGCGGCCTGTGCAAAGCATATTTTATTTTAAAACTATGAGTAGAAAAGAAATGAACAGGACAGCATTAACAATTAGTTCAAAAACACCACATTTAAGTTTGTTTCCTATAGAGGATGCTTTCACTTTATTTTACTGTTCAGACATCTGTAATTAGCATACAGGTCTGTATAACGAACTTCAGTAGACAAAACATACATTTTGTTTTTTTATTATGTTAATAGCTCAAAAATGACTAAACTAATATATGGGTAACAAATATCAAAATCTGGGTATAGATTTGGGTGAAGGGGTATAGTAGAAAAAAAATGCTCCAAGACACGTGAAACAAAAAATCAAAACATTCTAAACAAACATGCTGATCTATACCTCCTTCTTACACACAGTTTTTAGCATCAATAGTTCAAAACATATGTTATCAGAATGTGTACCTTTTTTATTGCACTCATTTTAAAGCAAAATAAAAGATGCTGTCCACTTTAAAGCCTCTGCATCTCAAAAATCAATGATAATTGCACATCTACAATATTGCACTGGGTTACAATAACACTGTTTCTTGAAAATATTAATCAAATCTAAGATGACAACTTTCAGCAATTTTTTTTTGTAAAGTAGCCCATCAGTAAATGTAAACGTCTTAATGTTTGTTAGCAACCTGATGGAATAATAAGGTATTTTTTATAGTCCCGCTTCTCTGGCTGAGCATTAATTCAGTCTGGATGACAGTGGTTTATCACCGCAGAAGATATTAGCGAAGAAAGAGCATCTGCTGTGAGCTGCAGTGATAGCATGAGGTACAGTAGGCACTCAGATAAACAAACAATGTACATACAACCCAGAACAAAGACAAACTGTAACAGAGATCATCACATCCTTGGGTATCAGAAAGAAAAGAAAAGTGAGTGAGCAGGCCAAGTTTCATTTTCAGTGCATAGTTTACACCACTCTGGCATTTCAATTCCTTAATCCTCAAGTGAGAAAGAAATTGCGCAAAACTAAACAATCTTCTAATCAAAAACACTCAATAAAGAGTTGACATGATTTCTACTCCTGTTTCTTTTTGCTTGTTTTGTTTTCTAGAGCTGTTTTCTATTTTAATGCCATTCTTTAAGTAGATTTCTGCCTTAAAGATGTTCTATAGCTGTTTTCTTACGTTTCCATCTCCTTTGTAAATATGCTTCAAGAGCTGTTTTCTAGGGCCATTTTATGGTTTCTGTACTGTAGATTTTAGAACTTTCAAGCTCCTTTTCTAGAGGATTATAGGACTTTTACTGCAGATTCATTTCTTCCAGTTTACCATTTCCAGCTTTGCCTCCATCTTTCTCAGTGCATTTCGTATGCGGCTGATCTTCTCCAATTGCTCTAGTTCTTTAAAATCCAGCCTGTGATTTTCCAAAGGCAAAGTCAGACACGGTAGAAGCTCCTCTCCGTTCTCCTGCAGGCTGGTCTCTCCGTTCTCCTGCAGGCTGGTCTCTCCGTTCTCCTGCAGGCTGGTCTCTCCGTTCTCCTGCAGGCTGGTCTCACCGTTCTCCTGCAGGCTGGTCTCACCGTTCTCCTGCAGGCTGGTCTCACCGTTCTCCTGCAGGCTGGTCTCTCCGTTCTCCTGCAGGCTGGTCTCACCGTTCTCCTGATTTGGTTTTTCTGAGCTGCTGCAGAGGGATTCATCATTCTTGACCCCAACATCATCATTCCAGTCTTCAGCCAGCGATGTGACATGGGATATAACTGGATATGTGTGAAACTCACTGTTTCGGGCCTTAGCAGGTAAACTATGACCGTTAATCTCACAGCCTTCAACAGCTTCTAAAGCGACAAAACTATCCGCTTCATTTTCCATGTGTTCCAGCAGTTTATCTTCATTACTAATATTCTCGCTAGCGACATTCAGATCCTTTTCATTAATTATGTTCATATTAACATCTTCCACATATGATTTATCCCTGAACATCTGATCAACCTCTACTCCATCAACCTGCATGCCATCTTCTGAAACATTCTCCACCAGTTCACTGTAAACAGAGACATCACTTTTTTTCTCATGTTCCTGATTAGATGAAAACACATTTTCTCTTCCCACTGGTTCTTCTTCATTTCCAGCATCCTTGTCTGTTTGGTCATCACCTCTTTTACTCTTCCTCACATGGATGGTATCTCTTATCCCCTCGTCCGGCCGTGAATCAGATGTTTCTGAGGATTGTTTTTCGGTGTGATCCACAATCCTGTGCCTGGGATCAATGCTTGAGCAGAATTCAGCAGCTGCTCCACACTCATGTTGTTCCTATAACAAAGACACTGGCCATGATGTTTATAGCCAAATTATTTTGTAGGTGCATTTAAGAATCAACTTTGTATCGTTCAAATTACTTGAACATTGGAAAATTGGATGCAATTGCAATGATAATGCTGCAATATCTGAGTGGCATAAGAGATTAACTGACCTGAGGCGGCTTCACAGAGTGTGACGAAACCTGGGGCAACAACAGTGCTTTCTTCTGGGTGTTGTTTAATTCTACCAGCTGCATCCCATCACTCTGAAACAAACACTGGTTTGTTTTAATAAAATCAAACGTATTTTAATAATATGAACTCCAACATATCTGATTGTGTGATCTACAGCAGAAAACATATGCATTGTGCCAAGAATGGGACTAAGGCAGAGTGTTTCATTTTATATAAATCTACTATATTTTTTAAATGCTATATTATATTATTTAAATGCTTTACTTGTTAATACGTCTTCATAAGAGATGCTACCCAGAAATACCTGGAAAAAAATTTAAAATGGCATAAGATGAACTCTAGAGTGCGGTGTTGAGCAGAGCACGATGCAGGAAGCAGGTGCATTTGGGAAAGGAAAGTGCAGACCTATGCCATCTGTTGGTTGTGAAATGTGTCATTTTGTATTGGTGCATTATTACTGTTTTGTCAATGTAAGCTACAACCAAGCAACCGAGGACACTCCAATCTGCACCTCTGATATGCCTCTGATATGTATGATATGCCAATGTTTGTTAAATTCCTACACAAGCACCTCATTCTGCTTTATGAGGTACTGATCACCTGAATCACATCTTATTTAATGAGGAAAAAAAGTGTAAAAACACTGCTGTAATCAACACTCTCCTTTCACAATGAGACCAGTTGGATTGTAAAACACTACTAGAAGTACATCAAAGGTAATTATTGGCATTTTGTTTAAGAGAACAAGAGATTTGTGTTCTTTGGATTATTTAAGTTCTGTAAACACGGCATAATTTTTCTTATTTTGATGTTTTGTCGTTTCCTTTAAAATTAAAAGTATCAGTAGTTCTTAATAACTGGGGCTAAATATGTTCAAGTCAATACTTGCACCTAGAAAAGATAAAGCATGAGAAATTGGTCTATTATTTTTTTACCATTGCTGTATATTTCCACTATGAACATATATACATACATATATTCAATATGTACATACATACATACATACATATACTGATATTGGTTAATATATACACATTTGTTTGCATATACTCACGTCAATAATATACACTCACCTAAAGGATTATTAGGAACACCATACTGAACCCCTTTCGCCTTCAGAACTGCCTTAATTCTACATGGCATTGATTCAAAAAGGTGCTGAAAGCATTCTTTAGAAATGTTGGCCCTTATTGATAGGAGCATCTTGCAGTTGATGGAGATTTGTGGGATGCACATCCAGGGCACGAAGCTCCCGTTCCGCCACATCCCAAAGATGCTCTATTGGGTTGAGATCTGGTGACTGTGGGGGCCGTTTCAGTACAGTGAACTCATTGTCATGTTCAAGAAACCAATTTGAAATGATTCGAGCTTTGTGACATGGTGCATTATCCTGCTGG
>JBBPCW010036532.1:0-31877 GCA_037974425.1 Phenacogrammus interruptus
GTATTGTATCTAGGTCGTAGCATAAATTATACTTTTTGAGTTGTCTGAAGTAACAAATGACCAGCTGCACTTTGAAACTTAATATAAATTAATGCCAAAGACTAAAATAATAATTTCACCACAATTATCTACCTGGATATTCTCTGCCACACTAAAAGGCTTCTGCCAGTGACCTCTGACTCTGGGACGGGGGTCTGGGTCTGTCGGGGTCATGGGGTGGGGGGTTTCTCTCCTCCTCTCTCCTTTTCTGAAGCTCAGTGTTTTCTTTTTTATGACTTTTCATATGTTTGTTTAAATTTGTTGTGCTTCCAGTGTGTTTAACAGCCTTTTTACAAATGAGAACTGGCTGTTGTTTCATTTTTAGGCTGAAAATATAGACACACGGCGCTACTTTTCCTCTCCTCCGTCTCTCTCTCTCTCTCTCTCTATCTGAATGTTATCTGCTCCGTCTCTCTCTCTCTCTGTATGTTCTGTGCTCCGTCTCTCTCTCTCTCTCTCTCTCTCTCTGTATGTTCTGTGCTCCGTCTCTCTCTCTCTCTGAATGTTATCTGCTCTGTCTCTCTCTCTCTCTGTATGTTCTGTGCTCCGTCTCTCTCTCTCTCTGAATGTTATCTGCTCCGTCTCTCTCTCTCTCTGAATGTTATCTGCTCCGTCTCTCTCTCTCTCTCTCTCTCTCTCTCTCTGTATGTTCTCTGCTCCGTCTCTCTCTCTCTCTCTGTATGTTCTGTTCTCTGTCTCTCTATCTCTCTCCCTCTCTGTGCGCGTTCGCCTGGCGCTCTTAAGTCATGTGACAGTACGTCAAAATACAGGAGGGGGGTGTGGTCAGAGTGTGCTCCGTGCTGTGACTGGAGAGGCACTTGAAAGTACCGGCACTAAAATATCGATCTTATGACATTGGTATCGATCAATATCAATACCAGCTTTGATATCGATAGTATCGATATTTGGATCGATCCTCCCACCACTAGTGGATGCTGCTCGGAGAGAGGCGCAGACAATGCGCGTGCATGCTATTTATGCCCCATTCTGCTTTATTTAACCAGATGTATGGTAAATACTGCTGGTAATAAACGCGCAGAAAGTCGACATCTTCGTGCCTGATGTTTGTCTACCATTCCATGTGTGCTACATAACCATAACTAGAAGTGTAAATCTCCAACTGTGACATCAAATATAGTCCTCATAGTACAACAACTGCTGTCTTTACAGTGTTCATACAGTGTTCAGTGTTCAATTAGGATCACCATGTATCTACTTTCAATGTTCATACTACTTGTACAAAGCACTCTATGTTACAGGACACAGTTACCTCCAACTTCATTTTTTTTGTGTAAAGATTTCATGATCTGTATATTTTTGATGATCTGTATGTGATCCAGATGGATGCTTCTGCATGAAGACCATTATCTTCCACTTTTGTTGCATGAGGTTAAACTATCTATATAAAAAGTAAGCTAATGGAGCAATCAGGGATGAGATGCAAATGCATTCTCTTGTTTAAAATAAACCTATACCTTCTCTATCTGTTGCTGAGACATCTGTTAATATCAAACAGTTTTGTAACAAGTACTCATTTCTATTAATTCTCATTCACTTGAAAGTCAAACACATTTGTTTAGCATTAATTACACTTTAGTTAACAAGCATTTCCAAATTAAATTCAGTTAACTATCATACAAGAAGTGTACACCTACACAATGTTTGTGATAAGACAAGTTACAGATCAGTGGCATTGATTACACTTTTGTGATTAATTCAGATTCCTTTTGAGCAGGCAATATTCAAGTTCAACTTCATAAAGCATACACAGACAGTCATTCAATGTGCTTTACATCTTCAACGATGTTTCAAAATCTGTATTCTTGTTTTTCCAAACAGTTGTTAGATAAGCCAGATACAGTTCTCCACAGCAGTGTTTTTTTGTTGTCAGTTTCACTGTTGTGCAGTTTTTATTGGTGAATCTTTAAGCTTACAAGTCCACTTAAAACATACTGTTACTGACTAAAATGTTGACCATTTGTTGATTTATGTTGAGTGAAGCAGTGGCTAATGTTCCAATTTTATGAATTTTATGTTCCAATTTGTCACACCTGACAGCACTTGATTTGAAAACATTGTAGTAATAAACTCTGTAATTGTAAGGGATACTCTGTCCCAGAAACTTGAACAATAAAAGTTAAGTATTGATTTGTTGTTTGATTTATGTGATTATTAACCTGTTATTTAGACTTTGATACAAAGAAGTGTGCAAATAATAGCAGAATTGATAAAGAAGTAGTGAATCGATAAGTTACATCAGCTAGAAGTTGCATCCTTTTAAATCTGAGGCATTTTGTAGTGTCAGAAGAAGAAATAATTGCACTGTAATTATTCAACAAAGTTGGACAATTCCACTTTGACTTTGCTTTCACCCTTTGACTAATTTCATTAGAAAAATTCCTAAAACAAATTAAAATGCTTAAGAAGTAAGTTTAGTAAGTTTTCATTTCAAATGCATTCACAGTGAGAACATGCTGGCATTAATTTCCCAGCTGGGATGGTCAGGGTCCTTTCTGCATGTTCTCTGTGTCTGTGTGGGTTTCTGTTAATCCTGCACTATCTAGAACCTGTTACTCTCCAGCAGCGTGGGTCTGCTCAGCGTCACAATCATTTTGTTCTATTGACAACCATTTCCAGAGTCCGCATTCAGATGGGAGGAGACACCACGTGATCGGGTTCATCAGAGTGCCTAGAGCTAAAATAAAAACAAAAAACAATTTTATAGATTTAAAAAATGCATTTGTGATCTTCACTGACATTGAAAGAAATTGCTCATTCTTGTCATAAAACAGCAGCTTATATTGAGAATCATTTACACAATTTAGGTGCAATTCTCAGCAGTGCCTCAGCTGTCACGGCCTGACTGATCCTGTTGCTCTTTGAGGGGTAAAGATTGCTTTGTGAATGCAGTGAAATTAAAATTTAATTTATCCTAAATCCACAACTACATGTTTAAATTTCCAAGTGTGATTATCATAGTACAAATCCAAAGTCTTTACAATTTACTGCAATTTATATTTAAAATAAGCATCTCTATGAGTATGACAACCATACCATACCAGTGTCTGTAAAATTCCTACACAAGCACCTCTTTCTGCTTTATGTGGGACTGATTAGTGATCACACGAATCACATCTTATTTAATGAGGAAAAGTATAAAAACACTGGTGTAATCAACGCTCTCTTCTTGCAATGTGACCAGTTGGATGGCAAAACACTACTAGAAGTACATCAATGGTAATTATTGACATTTTGTTTGTGTGAACAAGAGATTTGTTTGTTTGTTTTTTCTATTATTCACGTTCTGTAATCAATACTCTTATTTTGATGCATTGTCATTTAATTTGAAAGTATGCTTTAAAGAACTAAATTAGTTCATCAGGCAAAGCTGTTCAGTTCAATACTTGCACCTATAAAAGGTAAAACCAGAGAAACTGAACATTTTGCGTTGATTTCTATACCTATACCGTCCCCTTTTTATTGAGACATCTGTTATTGTCATGTAGTTTTGTAAAGACAAAACAATATTTTTTTCATTCAGTTTTGTGGGCAGAACATACTTCATTTGATATTGTCACTTTGTTTCCTACAAATTCCTCTGAGATAAGCCAGATATAGTTCTCTACAGCAGTGTTTCACTGTGGAGGTCAATTCTACTTATTGACAAACAAAACAGTTTGTCTTTATTGGCCAATCACTAACATTACCATGTTAGTCCACTTTAATATACAATGAGCCACCTAAGCAGAAAGGAATTACTGGACCTAGTATAGTCAAATTAAGT
This sequence comes from Phenacogrammus interruptus, assembly GCA_037974425.1. Taxonomy (NCBI): domain Eukaryota; kingdom Metazoa; phylum Chordata; class Actinopteri; order Characiformes; family Alestidae; genus Phenacogrammus; species Phenacogrammus interruptus. Next base: position 3,824 of record JBBPCW010036532.1, read on the forward strand.
GTAGTTATCAGTTACAGAACTGACTTTCATTCCTCAGTTCTTTCCTCTGGTTAGCATTATATCTCGCTGCTTATATTTACATTGGCTAGAAATTTTGGTGCTGGTCATTTGTTGATTTCTGTTGGGTGGAGCAGTGGCTAATTCTGCAGTGTTCAGTTTTATGTTCTAATTAATCACAATTGGAAGCAATTCATTTGAAGAAGTTACTGTAGTAAACTCTGTAACTACCAGAGATATTCTGTCCCTGAGATCTGATCACAAAAATTTAAGTGTTGTTTGTTTATTGATTTGTTATTTTAGCTTAGTTTATTCTTAATTATTAACCTAATCTTAGATACACAAAAGTGTGCAGAAATGATTGTAACAAATAGATCAACACAAACTGAAAGTTTAAGCAACCTGCCTTTAGTATTGAGATTATACAATTCATTTTCCAGGCATTTTTGCAGGCCCCAGCTGCAGTGGGCGAAATCTGTGACCATTCTGTCATACCACACCACAGCACAGCACACAGTGTCAACAGCACAAAATTCAACCTCTGCATTTAACTCATTCACCAAGTGAAGCATGGGGTAACTTAGATGTGCCTAGCAGCCATGGGAATTGAACCCACAACTTCCTGATCGCAGGGCGAATGCCCTAACTACTAGACTACCAGCTGCCCCATATAAGGAGATGTAGTATAGTAATGACTATAAAAAAGCAGATGATGATACTTTGTTCCATCCTGCATGTATTCCGTGTGATGTGAGCCCTCTTTGGAAAGACATTAAACCTCAACCTTTTAATGAACAAAGTGTTAAATGTTCTACTTTTACTGTTGATTCGAGTCAAGGGATTTTTGCAGAACACTTAAACACTGATTTATATTTTTATTATTGTTGTCCCTAGTAGTAGTAGTAATAATAATAATGGCCTGATAATATTCTTTGGCCACACCTCCACCTGGAGATTGCAGTTCATTCATAACAGTAAGTCTAAGTAAGTAACTTAGTAATTATAACCATTGCCCCACTCCAACTCTAGCAGCACAGAAGACAGACACAGAACAGAGAAACTGATAGATGAGATTATGTGATATGCAGGAAAAAGAGAACAACAAAGAGAGACATGGCTCTACAAAACTCAGGTTTCATTTTAACCACATGTTTAATTTTAACAAAAAGGACAAAAGCTGTGAGTTGATTTTTGATTAAAGCAGTCAGTTCCTCCAGTACTGTTAACACCATAGTACCACTGTGTACTATGTAGCATGTTTTCCAGTTTATTGCAGCAGTTTATTAACAACAGGTAACTTAACAAAACCCTGTTTTTATGACTATTGGAAAGTCACTAAATATACAGAGTGATCTTTTTTTTTTTTACCGGCGATAAGATCCTCGCGCGTTAACACCGTTAACGGCCCAGCACTAGTATTTACATAATTGGTTATTAAACAACAAAGATATCTATACACAAAAATGCTAAATCTGGAATTGAAAAACGTTAATGCTAATGCCAAAAGCACTCTTTGTTTCTGTGGAATACCAGGCAGAGGGCTAGAAGAGTTTGATTTGTCAAATATACAGTCTTATGCAAAAGTCTGGCCAACCCTTTATAAGAGATTTTGGTGATTTTGTATTTGAAAAGATGAACAGTGTCACGGCCGTAGGGGCTAGTCGCCCATGACCGAGAGCTTCCTCTTGGCACGGACCGAGACATAGACCAGGGATCCATGTAGAACCTGATTTATTAAAGAATAGGGCATGCAGGCCACCAGGAACAAGAACGAGAAGCAGGATAAGTGTGCTCTAACATGAGGTGATGGACAGACGAGGAAAGGCTAACAGAAACAGGCTTAAATACAAGGGGAAATCAGTGGGCAAACACACACACACAGGTGGAACACATGAGACATGAACAGAAAACAGCTGATGACAAAAACACGTGACACAAGCAGAACCCAGGAACACATCAAAATAAAAGCCCCAAAAACCCAACAGAAAAACCGAACCCTGACGAACAGTCTCTAGGAAATGGAAAAATACTCAATAATTTCAGCAAACATTGATGCATATATTATGCCATTAATTGAACAAAAATAAAAAATACAAACATTATGGCACTGTGCAAAAGTTTGGGCACCCTAAAAGTTTCAAAGTCTCAGATTCTTTTTACAATGTTTTAGACCTTAATCAGCTCATTACATCTGATGCATAACAACTGCTGTAAACGTCAGCTGGTGCCAATTTCAAAGCTTTACAAAAACTCTTCATACCTTGTGCACACTTGGACACTCAATAACCATGGGTTCCTCTAAGCAGCAGTGTTTCCACAGTAAGAAATGTAATTAGATATGGCTGTTCAGGAGAACTGTGGAGGTCAACTGCTCGTATGCCGAAAAGACAAATCAAAACCCGCATTTGACTGCAAACAACCTGCAGGAACATTTAGCAGACTCAGGAGTGGTGGTGCACCGTTGCGCTGTGCAGCGATATTGCACAGACAAGACCTTCATGGAAGAGTCAGCCAAAGAAAACCTTACCTGCATCCCCATCATAACAGAAGCCTGATGCATTTTGGAAACAAGTGCTGTGGAGCGATGAAGTTAAAATAAAACTTTGGCCACAATCAGTAAAGGCATGTTTGGAGAAAAAAGGAGCAGCATTTTGTGAAAACAACATCTTGCCAGCTATTTAGCATGGTGTGGATCTATCATGGGGGTTTGGGGCTAGCTTTGGGGCTGTGTTGCAGCCAGTGGCTCAGGAAACATTGCACGGGATTTGTGGATTCCACTAAATACCAACACACATCTGAAAGCAAACATCACACCATCTGTAAAAAAGCTGAAGCTGAAAAGAAAATGGCTTCTACAATAGGACAATGATCCTAAACATACTTTATATTCTACCATGGACTACCTCAAGGGACACAAGCTGAGGGTGGAGGTAGCTCAGTGGGTAGGATACTTGCCTCCAGACCAAGAGGTCATGGGTTCGAATCCTACCTTCAGTCCCACCACTGGGTCCCTGAGCAAGACCCTTAGCCCCAAGTTGCTCCAGGGAGACTGTCCCCTGTAGTTAAGGAATGGACGTCACTTTGGATAAAAGTGTCTCATAAATGTAAGCTGAAGGTTTTGGAATGGCCATCACAGTCCCTTGATTTGAACATCATTGAAAATTTGTGGGTTGTTGTGCTGTGCATGCAAGATGACCAAAGAATATTACAGAACTAGAAGCATTTTGCAATGAAGAATGGGAGAAAATCCCAATTACAAGAATTGGAAGACTTTTAGCTGGCTATAAAATGCATTTGCAACCTGTGATATTTACCAGAGGAGGTGTTACTAAGTACTCATTATGTAGGGTGCCCAAACTTTTGCAGAGTGCCACAATAATGTTTATTTTTATATCTTTCTTCAATTCATGACAAAAAGTAACTATGCTGTCAGGTGGGGTAAGGTGTCTGTGGACACACGTGCAGGACGTTTTTATTCCAAAATTCTTTACAAAACTCAGATTCAAAACATCAAACATCAGCAAAGATAAACTAATGTCGATACGTCTCAGGTTTTGGTGTGTGTCGGGCAAAGAGGCTGGGAACATAAATGTAGCAACATCAAAACTAGAAACTCCCTTAAGGAGCAATGGCTCATGCCTGCTCTGTGGAGTTAGTACAGTGTGGGGTCCTCCTTGTCCCAGCCTCTGATACCCGGAATCGCGAGAGCAGATCCAAGAACTGGGTGAACATGCAACATACTCTGGATCGACGGGCTTATAAACACACCTAAGGACTCAAACACCCAAGCACACAACGCAGACAATACTCAAGTAAGTAGAATCAATCTTGTCATCAGGTACCTAGCAACCCTGCTAATAAGCTAATCTGGCTCTTGTGTGACTGTGAGTTGCCTAGGTTATTGATGACACATACACATCCATACACACATACTGATGACACACTACTTACGTGCCCTGACCTAATACTCAGGGGAGACACCGCGATGGGGGCATGACCGAGATGGAGCTGACATGACATATGCATCAGTGTTTGCTGAAAATATGGTGCATTTGTCCATTTCCTAGAGAGACTGTGTGTACATCTTTTCAATTGAAAAAGGACTAAAATATGTTAATCGAGGGGTGGCCAAAATTTTGCATAAGACTGTAAGTTCATTAGGAGTTCTGAAATATCCTCAGTTTATGATTACTGAGTTTGAGAATGTGATTCTCTTTTATAACAAAAGACTAATTAAAAAATTAAAAGTAAAACAGTTACTTTCAGGGAATGAGCATAATCTGCTGGCTGACTGAGTACTGGGTTACTCAAAATGCAGCAATTGATGCCACATGTTCATTAATAATGGCTATTTGCCCTCATCCTGGCAGAGAAGTGTGATATGAGAATCAGACAGCAATGGAAACTGGTACACTTTATTGTGTATTCAGAAAAATGCAGACTGTAAATGTTCCTCAGATTCACAGTTTATTAAGTAAATCTCTGCTTCTTACCTTATCATAGGTATCACTGAGGAGGCTGTTGTCTATAACAAAAACAAACAGGATTTTATTTTGATAGCTTACGTAAGACATTAAAACAGGATATTGAAAAATAGTAAAAAACTGTACAATACTTACAGATTCTAGATCTTTACTTTCCTGTCTTGGAATCATGTTATCATCTGGTTGTTCTGAAACCACATTTTAACATTTGCATACAAGTCTACATTTAAAACATTTAATTTCTGAACAAATAAACACAGAACTTTTACCTGCATTATGGCCAGTCTTGTGTTTCTTTTTGAGAAATATGTAAAGTGCTGCTGCTGCTGCCACAGCCAAAAGAACTGCCAAAACTGTGACCCCAATTATCACAGAAGGTGATTTATTTCCACATTCAGCATCAGAAGAATGTGTTCCTGGCTTTATTTCTACAAGTCCTTGGCCTTCACACCTATCAAACAAAATACACAATGAAGTTCTATTGTTTCTCTCAGCTTAGTTCAGCAGAAGAATGAGAATGATAGATCAGGGAAATTTGTCCCAGGCTTGATTTTCAGCACAGTTTAGTGATTTCTCTGCTCAAACACACTTTATTCAGCTGATTGTTTAATTACCAGGGTTAGTGATAAATCACTTGTACCAGGGTTAAATCACTTGTACTTGAAACTCCATGGTCAGACTACCCATAGAAAAAAGTACAACAAAGGGTTCTTTAGCCTAGAAGAACAATTTAAGGTATAATATGGTAACTTGAGTATCATGGGGAGGTTATTTAATCTTTAAAAATTTTGTCAACCCCTGAAAGGTTCTTTAGGGACAGAACCCATACGGATACCTTTATTTTAAGCCTGCAGCCCACATCTGACCTATCATCTACGTTAAGAGGTCCTAACGACTCCAACCCAACACCTGAAGAGATTTTTTCTACAAGAACAAGTCAGATCTCCTTTAACTGTTTCTCATTTAACTTCTGCTATCACTGTATCTATGCCTCTTATTCATAGTATATTTGTAGAGAAGTCTTACTGATCAATGTTCATTCACTAGGCGGTGAACTGTACCGCCTAGTGAACTGATGCTCAATAAGTGGGTACTTACTTTGAATGTGATTGGCAGAAGGAAAGAGAGCCATTTGAGAAGGCACCATCTGTACATTCAGCACATTCAGTATCTTTAAGTGCTGTTCCTGCAAACACAGAAGGCTCTGATGAGTGACAGTTAATTAAATTGCTGTCATTTGAGAAGGAGAAAGGTTTATAGTTTATACAGATTATCCATTTTACATATTTATGAACACATATACACACCTTTCCCCTTTATATATTGTCCAGGGCGACATGTTGAGTGCCTTACAGCTCGTAAACAGCTGTCTCTTTTTTTATCGGTACAGTAGTATTTGTCTAATGGCTCACAGACTGTGTCTGATGAGATTGTGCAGGCAGTCTTTACTCTTAAACCCTGACCTGTAAAAGACAAAGAGACAGAGGTATATCTAACACACATCACTATAGCAAACATATTATTTCACAAATGTTTAAATTAGGGGTGGGCATAGATTTTTTTTTTTTAAATCTAGATTAATCTCATTGTAATCTTGGAACTAATCTAGATTAAAATGGCTCATTTGAATTCTGCCAAAGGTCTGAAGCCCCACCCCCTCCCCAAAATGATCCCAGTGCCTATTTTTATAGTGCAAACCATAAATATGCCTCCAAATGTTCTCCCAGATCACTTTAATTTCATTTTGAACTCAATTTAATACATTACCCTTAAAGAAAATGTAAATATTAACCCGAGGTTTAAATACGAAAAAGTCAGGAATGAGAAAGAGACAGAGAATAAGCGAGAGTGAAAGAGAGAAGGAGTAAGGGAGAGCGAGAGAGAGAGAGTAAAAGAGAAAGAGAGAGAGAGAGAGAGAGATACGATCCGCACGGTCCAGAAAAGTCACGAAGGAGAAAAAGACAGAGAGAGAGCGCGTGCGAGAGACAGAGAAAGAGAGCGAGAGATGGAGACAGAGAGAGAGAGCGAGAGACGGAGACAGAGAGAGCGAGAGAGACAGACGATCCGCACGCTCCGGAAAAGTCACAAACGAGAGAGAGAGAGAGTAAGAGAGAGAGAGAGAGAGCACGAGAGAGAGAGAGCGACAGAGAGAGAAACAGAGTGAGAGACAGGTTTAAAACGGGCGCGATCCGGAAAAGTCACGAACGAGAGAGAGAAAGAGAGACAGACAAACAGAGAGAGAGAGTAAATCCGTGCTAAAATATCACGGTGAAAGTCATCACAGCTTACGTAGTATAGACCCAGCTCACAACCCAACTTTGTGAATAGATAAATGGTGATATATATTTTTTTTTTGCGCGATAAGAGTCTCACATTAACAGCACGTTAACGCCGATAACGGCCCACCACTAGTTTAAATACAAACTACAAAACCATCTGCAAAGGAAACACTTACCAGGATCACACACTGCACAGCTGAAACATGCTATGAGACCATTGGGGGCATCAAGGAATGTTGCAGCAATACAAGGAACACATGTTGTACTTGTGAACTCAGTACAATGTCTATAAACACGGTTTCCTGGGGAAAAAAAAAACATACCAAAGGCTCTTCCAATCACATAACCAAATATATTCTAAATAATTTTAGAAGAGCATTTCCTTAAGTTTAATAAGCATTAATGTAATTATATATTACTTTTTAATATGGGATTTCTATTAGTTAATTCATCATTCAAATGTTTATACGAGATAAAGTGCTACAGGCCTTTCAAATGCTGTAATCATGGAACTTCCTTGCCATAGCTCATGAAGACAGCTTTGTCTCTCTGACAACAGTTTTTTGTTTACTTTTATTACCCTGTTTAAAACTTAATTTGCTTACCAGGTGCACACATGGGACAACATTCTCCATCGATCTCATATTCAGCTCGGGCACATGTACCCAAACACAGTTCAATATTGAGGTAGAACATTGCAGAAAGAAGAAATATGATCCCCAAGCGACACATTATCCTAAAAGTGAGGTGCAGTCTCTTCTAATGAAGCCTGCACAAATAAACGTTTCTCCTGCACATTTCATCTGTTCCTCTGCTTTGTTTTTAAATAATCTGATCACACATTTAGCAAGTTCACTTTACTCTCAAGACAGATCTACAGTTAGCTGTTCTTTCAAAATGCATCAGCCAAGGAGGCAGATATTCTTCTCTACACATCCAGTAAGAGTTCAGAGTCATTTTCCAGTGCTTCCATTTCTCTTCAGCGATGCTGAAACAAAGAACAAACACTTGGCTGAAATGAGTACATTTCAATCTAATAAAGACAATTTTCATTCAAATACAGGAACTACAGTTGAAATTTTTGATTATTGCTATTTCAGGGGCAGAAAAAACTTTCTCTGTTTCTTCTATTTGTTCCAATTTAAATAAGTAAAAAGACAATAGATGACCTCTTAATAAAATAATCTATGGATCTGTGAATCTCCTAAAAATGAATAAAAAACAGATGATCTATTTTAAGTTCAGGAAAGATTCCTGAATGAATAAATGTCTCATTTTCTCTATAGACAAGTGAAACAGTTAAAAACACATTCAATATATCGCAGAAATCCATTATCTTAAACAGCACTACAAAGTCAAAACAAGTAGCAGAAACGGATTAAATGCAATAAATTGAATATTGTTTTCAGAACAAAATAGCTACAGCTGTGGTACAGTTGAGACCAATAGATATGGAATAAAATCTTTGCAAGTAACATCCATTCTAAATCAAGAACATTTTTCCTTCTCCTGTAAAGATACTTTTTGGATATACAAAGTTTTATTTGGATACCTATAATCAACTCTAAAAGAGCCAATAAATAAAAGTAAAACTAGACAAAATTTTACTGAAGTAAAAATACAAAAACAGGAACACGTGACACTGAAAGTAAAACTGAAGGTAAAAGAAGTTTAGATATTTTAAGTTTTGATGTGATTTGTATTCAGTGTATTTCGTAAAGTAATCACAATGCAAGATTCTCCCTAAAAAAATTTAACCAATTACAGAGGAAAAAAGAAGAAAAACCCAAGATATATGGAGTCAGAACACATGAGGGCAAAACAGTAAAGAGACAGCTCGCTCCATCTCAGGGGAAAAATCAAAAACATTTTAAAAATATTTTTCTCTCTCATTCTGGTCAATATTTGGAGACATTTTTTCTTTATAACAATTTTCCTCATTGTTCATGGGTGCTAAATAACCATTCCTCCTTTCCTTCACTACATCTGGGGTGTTCCTAACAGTGCTTATGGGCAGGGGTTGACATGTTTTTACTATAGTACTCTAAAGAGGACCTACATGAATTAACTGGTGCGCACCAAAATTTCTGTCTCGGCTGTAGTTGTGGCGGGTTGGGGTGTGTGTATGCGCGCAGAGGTCTGTGTCTCCGCCTGGTTCCGGGTGGTGTCTGTGCCGGGGTCTCTGTCTCGGCGTGGTATTTTGCGTACCACTTTAAAAATCAGACAATGTGATTTTCTGTATTTTTTTTTCTCATTTTGTCTCTCATAGTTGAGGTATACCTATGGTGAAAATTACAGGCCTCTCTCATCTTTTTAAGTGGGAGAACTTGCACAATAGGTGGCTGACTAAATACTTTTTTTGCCCCACTGTATGTCAATCCCTGCTTATGGGCATCTGATGTTTAGTTTTTATTTCTTAGAATTTCACTGTGGGATCGAGGTGATTAACATGTTCCCATGCCTTTTTTTTTTACCTAGCTTTACCAAGATTAACCAAGCGCATTTATGCAGAGCTGTACGCCAAGCGCAGGAGTATATAGTACATCTCTTACTGAAACAGAGCATACAGAAACAAACAGAACAAAGTGAGAAATACTGAAACACCTTAGGGACCACTAAGACCTATATTAAAGCAAACGAAAACAGCATGTCATGGGACCTTTAAATGCCTCCTAAGGCCTCTAGCGGCCGCTGACCGGGAATGCGGATGGAAAAGAAAGTGGAAGTCCCCTAACCAGTAAATTCAAATGCTTTCAGTCTCAGTTTGAACACGACTGGTAAAAATTAATTTTAATCCTTCAGTGACAGTGACTGATTTTAAGAGACTATTTCAGGTTTAAGTTAAGGTGTCAAACTAACTGTGACGCTTTTATCTGTTCCCTTCGGCAGGAAGCCTGTAAATACGAAATCTGATCTGTTCTCTTTTCCGTTTATACCTAATGCTGAACACGGAAACACCTTCTGACCGTTAAAATAAAATGCTTTTAAATTGAGTCTGTGATCCGTGTTTTAGCAGTTACTTACAGACAATAGTCCTCCAGCCTGCGGTTCTGTTTTGAGTGTTGATCAAACAAATCCAGGAAAAAAACAGTGACGTGGACACGAGCTTTCGGTTCTGTAGAGGGTGTGGCTAGAGGTTTATCTGCAAATATACCCTGGATATTTAAAAAGAGAAGAACGGACACAGATAAATGACCATACATTTAAATGTACAGTGGCCTCTGTATCAATCAAGCCAAAGGTGAGCTGATAAGTCAGTGTTCAAATTAACATTTAGGCCAGTACTACAATAAATATTGTAAAGAAATGTGAATAAATGAGTCCTGAATAATCTCCTCTTACAACCTGTTTTAGTAAACTGTTCTTATGGTAAGGACTGTCCTTTGTGTTTACATGATTTGCTCATAGGGATTTGGCCTGTTTAGACACTGTAGCTTTAAACACTTTTTAAAATAAAATGCTGTGCAAAAGTTATTTAAATTCCAGTACAATCATTTCAGCATCAGGGAAGGAGACACTTCAGAAAAAAGTAGATAAATGTGCATTATGTTGCATTAAAGTGGAGGCAAAATCTTCCTACACAGATGATAGCTTCATTATAATAAGGAACCACTGTACATGTTCTGTGAAATGGCATGTGTTGTCATGTGTGAGGGTAAAGAGTGAAGTAGAATTGCGTTATCTCTTATTTACCAGCCAGAAAGGGGTTGCACCATCCCATGCACACAAACACAACTTGATAAAAACAATTCTGTCATGGTACATGTCCAGTTCCAGTTTCCAGGTCTGGATGTTGTAATACAATAACTGATCACCAAGGCTGCTTCGGTGTGTCTCATATAAAGGGTCATTGCTTTGTAGAACATGTTCTTCACAGCATCTTAAGCAGAGGTGATCACCGCGTGAGCCTTCATTTGCAGTTAGTGTCAAATTATTAAGACTTCAGCAGCTTAATGATTTCTGCCCTAATTAGCTCTAAAGTTAGATGTATTTAAACAGATGGTGCACTTCAGTATTACATGGATGTAGTTTTCACTCTGTTTATAGGCAGATTGTGGACGTACAGAACACCTGGCCATACTGCACTTTTCAACTGTAAAAGGTTTTTACAAAATGGGGCACCAGACATTCAAACTCATTCTACCACCGTCCTTCCAAACTGACTCCACACCAGTTTTGAGGAAGCAAGAGCTGCTTTCCTGAAGTAGCTTGTGATGCAGAGCCTTATGTGAAGTCAGGCTGAGGATTACACTGGGCATCCCTAGAATACGGTCAATGATGAGCATATTTTTCCACTGCAGTTCAAGGATTCTTTTTCAAAGGTCATATCCTGAGACGCAGCCTCAGTAACCATGTACTCTAATAACCCAATCTTTGGCCGAAATGATCAAAATCCAGGACCAGAATATGACACCAAAGCATTGTTGTCCACTTTGCTTTGTTGTTCAGATTTCATTTCAAAAACAGATGTAGAAGGAATTATGTTTGATAGGGTGTACAAAGAAAATGTTTTCTTTTTCTGAAAAATATTTTCTGTTTTTGGCACAGAAATGATGTTCACTTAAGGGTCCTCTAGGTATAATGGTCAGTTCTCTAACCAGTCAGTTCTTTAACTCGGGGCTAACTGACATTATTTGACCTCAGGCTGAATAGATGAGGCCAAATCCCCTAATAGAAAAAGGGAAAACAGCATGTAAACAAAAATGCAAATGGAAAAGCAAATTGTGTTTGGGGTTGTGTGTTTCTGTAAATCCTGTTGTGGAAATTTCTTAACAGTTTAAAACAGGAACCTCTTCTTCAGCAGATTAAACTTCTTGTCACAAAACAGCTATGTCCAGGCAGAAAAGTGGAGGCACAGACGCAGACTTCCATGAAGAACAAATACTAGAACAGAAAAGGGCAGGATGGGGAATAATAGGGGAGCAGACCCGGCGCCAGACACGGATTTGCGGACGGGCCTTGTATTGCTTTGGCGGAGCACACATTTTGTAGGCTAGTGTAGGTACAGTATAGCAGCTAGGTGTCATTTAAATAAACACATGTGATGCAGTAAGATACATCAAGAGCTGATTTTATTTTTATTTAACAGAATGCAGCGTATCTTTTAACAGAGTACTCAAGCCAGTCTCTGTTTGCACACTAGTCACTGTTTAACGATCTATTTTTGCCTGAGCAATTGCGTCTGGGAAAGTTTTTCAAGGCTATTTGATTTGGCTTGTGAACGCCCAGATCCTGCGTGCCTAGTTCACCTGCCAGTGATCTCTGCCCCGCCCCCCTGGCTTACGGATATACAGTATGCTTGCTCATAGCTTTAGATAGGTCAACCTCTTGTGTGAGCTCGTCTATGACATTCTCCTCAAACCTATTTAGTTTGTTATATCCATTTTCTTTAGCTTGGTGTAGTTTTCCTCATTTTGGGTTGATTTTCCTAAGTTCTATCACTAGTTTCTGATAGGTTGTGTTCGTTGTTGCAGTAAGAGTAGCTGCCCATTTCTGTTTAACCCGGATTATTTTAAATGAACTACAGACTGTTTGGAATGATCACATTTTAGACGAAGCATTTTTCTTTGTTATTATGAAATATTATGGGTAAAATTTGAGGAGCCTTACATCAGCGGGCCAATAGGTATTGATCACTACTGCTCGGCTATCAAGGAAGTGTCCCGAATCTCAGTACAGACGAATACAATTGTCTTTTACCAGCTACATGGCCACAGTAGCCATTGCTATACACTGTAAACTTTAGCGTGTTGTAGCGTGCCACAAGCTGGCCCATCCCCTACCCTCAACCCCACCCTGTCTCTCTCCTCCTCATTATCATTTAAGGCTCTAAACGGCGCATCCTCGGGAAATCTCATTGTGGGACTGGCTCTAAGTGACTATAATTCTGCATCAAGGCTGAAAGAGATACAGTATTAGGGGACCACTAAGACCTATATAAAAGCATTCAAAATCAGCATGTCATGGGACCTTTAAATACAAGAGTGTCAGAACTGAGGACCAATAACAAGAGAGACATAATTAACAGCTAATCTCTGGCCAGCTGAGAATCTTGTCTAGAAGGCGGACAAGAGATTAGGCCACATCCAGGAACCTCAGCGACAGGAGTCCATTGTGGAGGAGGAGGAATAGGCACAGGAGGAGTCCGTTGTTGAGAAAAGGAGGCTAGTGATGGAGACAGAGAGTGAGATTCTCTGGAAACAGAGACTGGGAGTGAGATTGATGCAAAGGATGGCAAGACTGGTCTAGAAACCGGTTCAGCAAGGGGTGAGAGTTCTTTTGTGCGGAAACCGGTTCGGGGAGTGAGTCCTCCGGTGCAGAAACTGGTGCAGGGGAACGGGCTGAGTCTGCTGGCGTGGCAACTGATTCAGGGTCAGGGACTGAGTCAGAGGAGAAAGGACAACAGCCCGGTGAAGAGAGAGTATGCCTGGATAGTGAACTTACAACAACCATGAACATAAATACACCCAGGAACTAATGAGGACCAATGGGAAGGCAAAGTAGTGATAAGGGCATTCAGTTCAGGTGTGAGGGGACCTCATGGAGTCGATGCAGGTCAGGTGTGGAGGCTGGCAAAGTCTCGTGTCCAACAGCATAGAATAATAGAAAATCTTCCTATAACCAGTGAGCCTATCAAAATTTCTCCAGAAGCTCTTAAAAGAGGCAATTAAAGAACCTAGAGGAATATCTTATTTGGTTGAGAAAAGGTTTATGATTCCACCTTCAGCAAGAAGCTGGGCAGAAATGCTAAATCAATGACAGTGTAGAAAATTGAACACCACTGCTAGCCAACACAAACATTACAGCCGTACACTACACCCTAACAGCTGAACATGATAGCTGTGTGATTTTGTGGGATGTCAGGGCCTGGACAGCTTGCCATAATTGGCACAACCATTAATTCTGCTCTTAACCAGAAACTCCTGTAAAAAATAGTCATCAGTCTGTGATCTTAAACTCAGCTTTGTTGCAAGATGATTTAAAGTGAAAGAGCAAAGACACCTGACTGTTTCTACTAAAGTTTGCATAACCAGTTATACATTTTAGCAATGTTGAAAGATTTCTAAGGTATCTTAGGAATTAGGCAAGGTCACAGCAACAATGGTTACAGGGAGTGCACTTACAGCCTTCCAGTAACAGATCAAAACTGCATACTCACTCAGAGTAAACCACTGATTGACAGCTCTGGTCCTGGAGCCCCTGCATGGCTCATTTGAGTTTTTTCTGTTTAAACGCATCCATTTTAGAAAATTGCTGTTTAATTTGTTAGCCAAGGTGTGCTGGGAGCAGTGAAAACACTAATATGTGCAAGAGGACCAGGGCTGGGAGCCACAGGAGAAAGAAACCACCATGTCTTGATTTGAAGCCTGTTAAATCCGTAGATTTTTTATTTACTGTTCAGTTTTAGGTTTAACGAAAGACCACAAGCAAGGCAGGCTGGTCTTGATAAAAACATATTCTTCTCACGATGGCAATGTGCTGACCAATTAGGATTCTCAAATAAAGATACATTGCTAAAGTGGATCAACTTGAAGTGAGATCCAGTTAACAAGATGGGTGTGTTTATGGGAATTTAGCCTCACTGTTACATTTCATTGATTTTTTCCCCTCATGTTTGATATACATAATGTCACTGAAAACATTAATTAAAATGCTGTTATGATTGAAAAAAACCATTTTCAGTGCAGATAGAATAAGCTGATTTATGTTCCCATAGAATGTGTCACATAGATTCACACCAGTGAAGAGTAGGAAGGGTACAAATTGTGTTTAGATCCAAAAGAAGCATGCATTTTCTTTGTGGACAGCAGATTGTAAAAGAGCCATCTGAGCAGTCCTTGCATAAGATATCTGCAAAAGATGTGCCTATAAAGACACAAAGGTGCATGCAGGGACATTAGAAACGTGTCTTGCTATATGAGGTCACACAGTCATGAAGCTAAATACACTAAAAAAAAACAACTATAGCAAGCTGTATATTCTGCCCACTTTGGTTGATTTAACTGTGAAAAGAGCTTTATTTACAAAAAAGAGGAAACAAGAAAATAGCAGAACATGGAACCAAGACAGGGAAATAACGAAGAACAAGGTCAAACAAAACAAAACTAGACAAAGCTAAATGAAAATGGAACAGAGATGAACAAAGATGGACCAGAGCTGATCAGACACACGCAGAGACCAAAAACTAAACAGAGAAATGCAGGGGCAAAAAGTGAAAGAGCAAACCTGGGGGAAAATGGGGTACAAACACATAAAATTTACAAACGCAGGTTGAAACACAGGGTTATATATAGTATATACTAACTAGGGAATGAGAAACACCTGAGCTGGACAGACATAAAAAATAAAACTCACATGGCATCTAGACACATGCCAGTGTAAGAAAAACAAAGGCCTGTAAAACAAGGAGGACATGAACCATGACATTGACAAGGAAACAGGGGAAAACAACAGTGAGAACACTGCAGATATACTGTGTTGTCCAGTACTCCAGGTGAAGCGTTTACTGGCTTTTATGCAACTGCCTAAGGAGGGAGGAGGGGAACACAACAAAGTAAGATGGACTTGACTGCAAACAGCTACTGAAAATTAAAGGGTTATCTTGAGTACAGCTGTTTCGAAAGGGCACTGTCACGCATCAGTCACACTATTGTGACAGAAGGTGCTGCGTCATACAAGACATTTTGAAAAAAATGTGTGTGTGTGTGTGTGTGTGTTGTTTCTACAGTCAAAATCTTTTTGGAGAAAAAAATAAAGAAACAATTGGTCAATGCTGTCTTTGAGCAGGCTTTGGCAAGAAAAGAAGCTAAGTCATTTAAAAATGGCACTTTGTGGAATTTTTCATATGAATCATATGAAAATGCTATCACACATATACGTGTTCTAATAATGTGGTCATCTGTATACTTGGTTGAATTAAATTACAAAAACGTAATGTTTCAATTACTTTTTCACATATCTGTGGTTACCGCCTCCTCCCAATATTTCAGGAGAAATATAATTGTGAGAGATGTGTGTGTTGTAGATGTGTGTGTTGCATTTATCTGAATGCTTTGAAAAATTGTTTAGGCTTTTGATAAACCCTGTAATGGAGTGTCCACATCTATGGGTAGCTTGAATGGGAGATTTTTTCACTAAACCTAGTAAAAGCTTCTACGACACGTACATATGTCCAAACTATGGTTGCCAGGTGTCTGTTTGTTACCAGGTTACAGAATGCCACACAGAAATACTGTCAGTCATTTGAAGTCTTGAATGTTTTGAACACAAAAGAGCCATTTAACAGCACATTCTTCATACAAAACACCCTTAATGCCAATAATTAATCTTATACTGAGTATGAAAATACATATATGATTGTATGAACAAGGCATTCCCCTCAATTCTAAACCTGATATGAAATCTACTCCACATACACAAACTAACAGGATACTTTATGTCGTCACAGTAAATTAGAATTCATGGATGTTTTAGAATGTCATTTCACTGCTAAGTTTGGAAGGTGCAATTAATTAAAAAATGAAATCCATCCACTGAAGCTAGACACACAAACACTGTTGCTCAATCATCAGTATTATATCCTGTATAAGTTATAACAAGTCATTGATCCACTGTTCCAAAACAAGATTACTTTAAAACCTCATAGTTCATAAAACAATATACTTTGTTATTATTAGTAAATATTATTAGTAAATATTATTTTGTGTTGGTCTTTCATGGTAACAGGCTGAACAATGAGTGCTTGCTGAAGACCCAGTATTTTAATTAAGGCTGTGTACCCATCGGCTGGTAATATTGACCTCAAAATGCAGAGAATCGATGTTTAAATGATTTCTGAATGTGTTCAAATACATCCTGTTGAAATGATCAACACTTACACATCCAAAACAATCTAGTTGACTTCATCAAGTATGCCTCTGAGCTGTCTTTTTTTTTTTCAAATAATGTAGAAGTGTATCTGATCTGAACTTTCTAAACGTCCTGATTATTTCTTTACATTTTTATTTTCTGACAGAACAATTATTACAGATTACAGGCACCTTTTTCCATTTAAATTGTAAGTTTTTGAGTTGATTAGAGTCTGTAAGAATTTTCCAGCATTAATCAGTTCCTGATTAACTGAGGTACAGATAATCTTGGCTGGCAGAGGTACTCCCACTTCTGGGAACAGTAAGTCATCCAGTTAGTCATCCATCGTCTAACTTGGGAAGTTTCACTTTAGCATTTTCACGCCGACACTTTACACCGATTTGAGCACGACGCCTGTGAACATGATAGGCTTCTCTATTCCCTTCCTCAATTTAAACTGACTTTTGAACACGGAAAATACGCTCTGAGGAAAGATTACATTAATCAGAAACAGAAATTGGTAAATGTTGTATTGGTGACGTATTGTTTAATTACAGATTTTCTTACTTTGAAATCCCGTCTGTCTTCAGAACTCCAGCAGTGCAAATAGACAATGGACGTTTTAGATGGAGGTGTCCATTAGTGGTGGGCGGTTCGATCCAAATATCGATACTATCGATATCAAAGTTGGTCTTGAGTGTCGTAAGGTCGATACTTTAGTGCCGGTAGTTTCAAGTGCCACTCCAGTCACAGCACGGAGCACACTCTGCTCTTCCTCCCCCTCCTGTCACGTGATTTAGGAGTGCCAGGCAAACGCGAGTAAGGAGCGTGCACGCGCACACAGAGAGAAAGCGAGAGAGGGAGAGTGGCGGAGCAGAGAACATACAGAGAGAGAGAGAGAGAGAGCAGAGAACATACAGAGAGAGGGAGAGAGAGAGAAACGGAGCAGAGAACATACACTCAGAAAGAGAGAGAGAGAGAGAGAGAGACGGAGCAGAGGAATTATGGCAGAGAGGACAATAATACCGTGTGTCTGTATTTTCAGCCTAAAAATGAAACAACAGCCAGCTGTCTCATTTGTAAAATGGCCCCCCACCCCGACCCCGACAGATCCAGAACCCTGCCCCAGAGGCAGAGGTCACTGGCAGAAGCCTTTCAGTGTGGCAGAGAATATCCAGGTAGATAATTGTGGAGAAAGTAATATTTTAGTCTTCGGCATTGATAAATATACATTTTCAAAGTGCAGCTGGTCATTTGTTCCTTCAGCCAACTCAAAAAGTATAAGTTATGACCTAGATACAGTACATTTATCCCTCTGAAAGGTGTTATTTTAATGAATAAATTTACTGGAATTGAAAAAAGAAACATTGCATATAATACAGCTCAGATTTGATTGAATATAATTACCCTTTTGTGTTAACGATGATGGTTACTATATTTCAGCAACAAATAGATGTGCTATAGAGTATGTCTTTGGGGGTTGTTTTAATTGCACTTTATTTATTGTATTTTCATTAATTGTTTATTTTTAATTTATTTTTAATTATTTTTGTTTTATTTATTGTTTATTTGTATTGTAATTTGGTGTGAGAATTTTGTGTTCTTTCTTTATTTAAAATAATCACAAAAACACTTAAAAGACAGGCAGATTTAGCAATTTGATGATGCATCCACCTTAATTATCAAAAAGTAAAAAAAAAAAAAGTATCGGTATCGGCGATACTGGCTCTGTATTTACTTGGTATCAGATCGATATCAAATTTTTTGGTATCGCACACCACTAGTGTCCAGACTGAAGTCCACCTTTCTATCAGAGCATGTGAGGGGGGCGTGTTTTGAAAACAAATTAAACCCCGCCTATATGGAATGGTGTCCAGGTCAAATTTCCATACAATTCTCTGTTGGGTCGAAGACACGCTGTTGTTTTTCAGGCAGTTTTTTAGAGGAGCAGAACTACAGAAATGTGACAAGTTCGAAGGCAAGTAATATAAATCAGTAGCTTGTTTTCGTTAAGATACATAAATGAATATTACATTAATTGATGTTGTTATAAGTGGGCATAAAAAGAGAAAAATAAAATTTAATACAGCCCACAGCTTCGGTGTAATAATGTGTTATTACGGCCCGCTTGCTGTGTCAGACTAAATAAATCATAAAACTTTTAAAATGTAATTCCTCATTTCACCACACGGTGGCTCTGTATCCGTGCCGCAACCACTCATTTCTGTCATGGCGACTGCAAAGTAAAAAGTTTATTTTATTAAACTCTTCTTTTTAAACTCTTTTCTTGTTTTGTTATAACTGTTGATATTATGTACCTGTATATGTCACACAAACTATTGTTCCCTGAAATATTCACTTGTTTTAAACTTTAATGATAACAGAGCACTTTGCATAACTCCTGTTTAAAATGTTCATGAGGCAAAGATGTTTATCAAACTCATGGAAATTTAAGGTAATCTATACAATTTGTTCAATGTTGTCTGACTCTCCAGATATGAATGAAAAACAGAATTGTGTTTTTAAAGTTGTTGTTTGTTCTGAAATTTAAATGCGCCCACATTAACAAGTCCGTCTCTTGTTGTGACATCTGTTGACCAATATTTATTTTGTTTTATTTTATATATTTTATTTTACAATGGAGCAGTGTGTGGGGATGGCATCTTGCTCAAGGGTACCTCAGTGGTACTACTAGCAATACAGGGATTCAAACCCACAACCTACCGATTGCAGGGGCAACTCCAAAATCACCAGGCCACCAGATGACCTTTGTAATGGAAAAATACTCCAGGTGGGACTTAAAAATTATCTCTTATGGGTTAAACAATTATATGATTTAAACTATGTAAATATATTACTACCATTGTGTCGCTCAGTATGAACATTTGTATGAAGCTTACTGAAACTTCAACTTTGCTTCCAAATTACAATATTTTACAATGTAGCTGCATAGAAAAATGCCAAAATGCTATGAAGATAAATGTGCAATAAGTTTTCAATAAAATTGTTGAACTGACCATTTTTGCAGCATACAACCGAGTTGGTGGGTTTTATCAAAATGAGCCCTTCTTTGATACCACCTTAACAACACTCTTATCCATTAAACTTGTTAGTCCATGCAAAGTTTCTGCCTGTATGTCATTTGAGGATACCAGAATTGCCTCCCAGAGATGATGCTTGGAGGTATACTGTTGTCCACACCCATAGATCTCCTTTTTAAGGATGTTCCACATGTTCTTAATAGGGTTGAGGTCATTTCTTCATTTATACCCATAGCTGCCAAAGATTCAATGGTATTTTTGCAGCATGGGATGGTGCATTGTCTTGCATGAAAATGATTTTATTGTGGAAGGTAAGGTTCCTCTTTTTATATTATGGTTGTATAATCAGTTAGAAACCCCACAAATTTTACAAAGGGGCCTACCATCACACTCCCCATTATTGCAGCTCAAAACAGCATGCTTCCACATCCTAGCTGACGTCACATACTTGTTGGGACATGATGGCCATCCACCAACCATCCAAAACTCCACCCATCTGAATAAAACTGTTTGAATATTAGTCTTTATGTATTTCTTAGCCATTTGCAAACGTTTCTCCTTGTGAGCATTGGTTAGCGGAGGCCGAAATAAAGCTTTACACACAACTGCGCAGTGGGTGGTGGTGGCGCAGTGGGTAGGATACTTGCCTCTAGACCAAGAGGTCATGGGGTCGAATCCTACCCCCAGCACACCACCAATGGGTCCCTGAGCAAGACCCTTAACCCCAAGATGCTCCAGGGAGACTGTCCCCTGTAATTAGGGATTGGAAGTCACTTTGGATAAAAGCGTCTGATAAATGCCGTAAATGTAAATGCAAGCCTCTGGAGTCTCCTGCATCAAGAGGTTCTTAACACTTCAGAGGCACCAGCTGCTTCAAATACATGCTTCCTGCTCATCAGTGGCTTTTCAACAGCTGTTCTCTTAACATGGTAATTGCCTGACAAAACTTTCCTTGATAAGCCAGTTTCATTCTCTGAATCACATGAATTGTTTAACAGTATGATGACCTTGCTTAAGTTTTTGTGAAATGTTCAGTGTTTGTGTTGCACTCTTCCACGCTTCTAATCTGCTTAAAGATCCTTCTGATAAAATGATCCTGTTTGACAGGTTCTCTTTTCAGCACCACCACCAACTGGAACCGGCTTTTCTCTCTTACCACCAAGGCAAGACAAGCAGCATTCTGAGGAGCTCACAGAAAATGTGTTTCGATTTTGCATCTTCTTGTTTGTAAAAGAGTTTTGTCTCTCAGTCTCGTGGACCTGTTAAAGATTTTAAATCTTAATTCTGTGAAGTTACCTTGTAAACTGAGAATGCCTTGAAAAAGTATCTGATTTTCTGTTTGCATACCTAAAACACAAAATACTTTAGTCAAGAAAAAAGTCATGATTTGTTTCAAGATAAAACTCTTAAGACAAAATAAAACTCTACAGAAAATACTCTGGCATAAATACAAATTTGCTATATACACAAAATGCTGTGGTCAGTAAAAGAGGTGGACATAAATAAAAAAAATCTGCTTAATATCACGTGGGCTAGGGGAACAGACAGCATGGTGATTTAAAAGAAGTTTTCTTTAATAGATTCAACAGATCTCAGGACAGGCTTGCAACATTCAAATAAAACTTACAAAGACTGAGAACTAGGAAGTCTCGGAGGACCTTCACTCCAAGTACACAAGAACAAAATCTCAAACAGAATCTTTGGAGGATCTTCACTCTGAGGAGACTCTTACAGTTAACTCAAAATACACAGTCCTGGAGCCTCTCAGCTCTGAGTACTTTCTGTGTCACCTGAACGGATGCTCCACTTCCTGTGAGGCTGGATCTCTTAGAATCACACCTGTAACGATCGCAGAAAGAGGAGAGAGAGAAGGGGAGAATGCACACAAGTCCAAGTTAGAATCCCACGTTCAGCTGACACTTATCAGTACTCTTTTGATCCGCTTCTTGTTTCTCTATGCAAAAGAGCCAGATAGTTTCCTCTTCCACAGCCGAGCTCACAGAACACACTGGAGCAATACAGTTTCTTATCAGAGCCTACAGCAAACACTAGAGTGATACAGTTTCTTTTCAGAGTCCACAGCAAACAGCAGAGCACTAGTTCTGTAACACTATAACAAAGTGTGCCTCAGCACCTTACCCATGAACCTGGATGACCTTGCAATGAATCTCTGGCTCAGTCAGGCTTTATACACACATACCCACTCTCTCAACCAATCACATGTCGAAAACAATCATTGACTTCTTAGACTCATACTCAGGACAGGTTGACATGTCATTAGGTGCCTAGCAACCCAGAGCCTGCATTCCTGCAGCTCGTCTACACACTAAACACAGAACATAAAAACTCTGTCGCCAGGCTTAGTGTCTCCTAAAACAAAAAAATGTGATTGGCCCCTTACCTGGTGAGACAGAGGCTGAGCAGACGTTACACTTGAGTAGTTTTGTAGTTAGCACAGTTAACTACAAAATGATGATTTATAGTTGCCCACACACAATGATTTACAGTTGCCCTCTGTTCTGAGTTTATTATCGCATGCTACAGTGAAATAAGTAGTCATATTGTACGTGATTAGACAATTGCACATATATTATCAAAGATATTGCACGTAATGATAATGATTAAGCACACAAATAAAAAATTTAAGTAGTTGTACTCTAAGTAGTTGTGACATTTGCTGATGACACAGTGGTGTTGAACCTCATCACCAACAATGATGAGACGGCCAAAATGAACGAGGTGGTGATGGACTTCAGAAGGAGACCGCAGCGAGACTACGAGCCCCTCTTCATCAACGCAACTCCAGCAGAAAGGGTGCCATCCTTCAAGTATCTCGGTGTCCACGTCTCCTCAGACCTGACATGGACTGCTCACATTCAGGTCCAGTCAAAAAAGGCTTGGCAGCGCCTGCACCACCTCAGACCACTGAGGAAGTTCAGGGTCTCTTCAGCAATCCTCAGGTCTTTATACTGAGGCGCAGTGGAGAGCATCCTCAAACAGAACATCACATCCTGGTATGGGAATAGCTGTGTTCAGGACTGTAAATCTCTTCAGAGAGTGATTCGTGCGGCAGAACACCGCTGCAGGTCTGTTCTCCCTTCCCTACAGGACATTTACACCAAGAGATGTTGGTCCAGAGCAGTTCAAAAGGACTCGTCCCACCCCAGTAATGGACTGTTTCAACTTCTGCAATCAGGCAGAAGGTTCCTCACCATCAGGGCCTAAACAGAGGGACTCAAGAGGAGCTTCTATCCGCAGGCCATTCGAGTCCTGATTCAGAACATGCCTCCACCCCCATAGCATTACCAAATCATTACCATTAGGGACTACTTTCATATTTCCATATTTAAGAACAGTCATACTTTATATCATATCTGATTTATTATTTTATCACACACTGCTAAACTGTACATGCTGCTACACTACTGCTTATATTACTCTGGTCACTCTGTTTACATTACTCTTTTGTGGTTTAGAAAATTTCAGATTGTGTTTACATTTTTTTATTGTACTTACATTTAGAGTTGTAGCTTCATATTTATTTCTATTTTAATTTAAAATGTACTTATTGTCTCAAATCAAATAGACATCCAATAAACATCCAATAGACCCCCATCCAATAGACCCTTTCCACCTAACAGAGCTTGTTACATCTGGCATAAAGCTATGTGAAGTATGCTGAAACATCTCAGCAAGCAGTACGCTATGCTGCGATCAAAAGAAAATGAGTCCATAGAACCATAGTGAGAGCCTCATTTGCTTTAGATAAGGTTCATGGTTCTACCTTTAGCTAGAGAATGGGCATAAATGCTAAATCCATTAGAGAGTGGAGAAGTGAAGATAACTGCTAGCCTAGATAATCATAAAAGCTCATCTCAAATAATCTCAAATGGAATAATGTTCAGTGAGCTGAAACGTCCAAAGTGAAACTTTTTGGAAAACTGAGGTCTCCTTACATCTGGTGTAAAGCCAACACAGCTCTCTAACAGTCACATGTGAATGTTGTGTGATTTCATGTGGCTTCAGGACCATAGCAGAACTATGAATTCTGCTCTCAATCAGAAAATCCTGAAGAATGACCATCAGTCTGCGATCTTAAGCTCAGCTGGTCAAGATGATGCAAAGTGCAACAGCTCTATATCTCTGAATATATTAAAAGAAACAAAGTCAGTTTTGGAGTGGCCTATTCAAAGTTCACACTTGGCCCATACATGCTCTAATACGGCTGAATGAAAGGAATTCTGCAAAAAAAGATTGGCGCAGAATTTCTCAATAGCAATGTGAAAGAGTGATCTCCAGTTACAGGAAGGTTTAGTTGTTGCTCAACCAGTTACTGAGTTTAGCCATGTTGTAACATCTCTTGCAGCATCTTGGCAGCAACACAAGTGCTCAATATCAGTGGTCACAGTAAATGCCCTTAAAATCTTACAGTACTAGATCAACACCAACCAAGTATACCAACCCAGAGTAAGTCGTAGCTTAACCCAGAAGACCTCCTACACGTTTCGGTTTCTTTTAGTTTTAACACACCCACTTTAGTAAATTGCTTATTAATTTGCTGTTGATTTAGCCCAGTTGTGGTAGGAGCAGATTTTTATTTGCTGTCCAGTTTTACTTTCAAGGAAAGAACACAAACAAGGTACGCTGGATATGTAAAAATATATATTTTTTTCGCTTCAAGAAGTTCTGACCAGGTTTCTTAAGATTCTGTGTGTTCATCACTCTGTGCAGTAGTTATTGGGGAATTAGCTTTACTTTCACATTCCACTTCCTTATTTCTTCTTACATATAATCTACACAGTGTCACCCCTAACATTATAAACATGTTTAATAAAAAGGCAATTACAGTTGGAACATGAGAGCGTTCATCAGTGCATACAGAATCAGATGATTTTGTTCCCTGTGTGGTTGTTATCTGTCCCATAGATTCACACCTGTGAAGAGTAAGAAAGGCTAAAATTATGTTTAGATTGAAAAGAACAAGTCCATCATATGAACAAAGTCACAGATCACACTTACTTTCTATGTGGTTTGCAGACTGTGAAAGAGCCGTCTGAGTATGTGTCTTCTGGGCAGGTCTTGCATACAGTATCTGCAGTATCTGTGCCTATAAAGACACAAAGGTGCATGGGGACATTAGTAACATGGCTTGATCTATTAATTACATGACCTACACCATATGATCACACAGTTGTAAAGCTACAATCACTGGTAAAAGGGCAATCTGAAGAAGAAAAAACGGCACCACATGCAGTCACTGTGTCTGTAACATCACTGTAACTACAGCAGGCTGTGTAGACTGACCACTTTGGTTGATGTATTGTCCAGGAGTGCAGGTGGAGTGCTTCCTGCCTTTCCTGCAGTTGTTCTGGTGGGTTTCTATACAATAATATCCAAACAGAGCCTCACACAGTGTGTCTGCAGACAAACTACATTCTTGCTTTATTCTTAAGCCACTGCCTGTGGAGGGAGAGAAACACAGCAAAACATTAAATAAAAGTCTTTTATAGGGCTTCCTTTTCTAGTATTAGAAGGACTTATTCATCATTTGAAAATAATATTTCATGTTCAAACAAGTTTTTCACATGTTACTGGCAGCCCTACCCCTCTAAAATATTTTAGAAAAACCTAAAGCAGTGCAGCATATGCATAATGTATTTGTTTCATAATTTTTGTTAAATAAGTTTGTATTATCCAGCATCCAGGTAAATCCTGAAACCTCATAAAAAGGTAATTAAATGATATCAATGTGCTTCTGACGAAGCCTGAATTATTGGTAGTTTTATATAAAAATGTTACAATGTTACTGAATTGAATACAGCAGTAGTTACAGTCCTGGTATGTTGCTGCATTATGATTGTGAATGGTTCTGGTGAGAGAGGGACTAATATTTCCATATGTTTGTTCAAATGTGATTATACTTATTTGAAGAGTTAAAGGTAAGAATGTTTTGCATGCTGAATAATCATTTAACACATCTTCACATATCACATTCTTAATGCCAGTACAAAAAACCTTATATAATGCATAACCCCCAAACTTCAGATGAATATGTTCAGAATATTAGACAATGTTCCAAATATTAAAATATTATAAAATAGTTCACTTGTGTTGACCTTCATCACACACACTGCAGTGAAAGCATTTTGTCAGCCCATTAGGAACATCCATGTAGGTCAACTGAGAACATGCCACACAAGTTGTGCTTGAATCTCCTTGGCAGTGTCTGTACACACGGTGCCCTGAAAAACACCAGTCAAACAGCAATATTTTATTAATATGCTTTTATTATCTTTATATTTAAAAAAAAAACCGAATGGCTTGTCTTACCAGCAGAACACATTGGGCAGCACTCTCCATTAATTTCATACTCAGCATTACCGCATGCTCTGCAGAGCATCATGGTACTGAGTTTTATTAGTGTTGACCATGTGATGATAAATGGATTACATATTCGCATGACAGGCACCACTTGCAGGAGAGAAAAGAGTTTTCTGAGCTATTTACTGAAAAAGACAAAAAGAAAGTTTAGCAATACATGCGTAATTTCATAAAAGCACTGGAGGAAACGTCAGACTTTTGTTAAATGAACCCAGATTCCTGATCAAGTATGAAATAATTAAGGCACTTATGGGTCAG
This sequence comes from Phenacogrammus interruptus, assembly GCA_037974425.1. NCBI lineage: Eukaryota > Metazoa > Chordata > Actinopteri > Characiformes > Alestidae > Phenacogrammus > Phenacogrammus interruptus. The sequence goes on from JBBPCW010036532.1 coordinate 30,113, forward strand.
TTGCAGGAGTACAGTGGACCCAAACTAACCAAACAAACTCCATGCTTCACTTGGTGAATGGGTTAAATGCAGAGGATGAATTTCGTGCTGTTCACACTGTGTGCAGTGGTGTGTTCACGTATGACCGAATGATCACTTCCACTTCACTTCACTAATCTGGCTATAGCAGACAAATATAAGGTATTTCATTTGAACTCGGGGCAACTCCACCAACATCCTACAGAAAAGGGACTTCAGAACTTGTCATAATACAGGCTATTATCAGATCCGTTCTGCATAAAGGTTAAGGTTGTAGCTCTCAGTTACTTTCCCTTAGTTTCTCTTCTCTTATTGAAGGTCGCGTGCTTCTCTTGATGAGAATTTAATGAAACTGCATGGGTTGGTTTGCGGTTTTGGGAAGTTCACAGAAAATACAAAGATTTCTTTATGTGTAATAAATCCAAAGATGAAGTACACTTTTAGACACGATGTTGCTAAACTAGACATTACTGACCCACTGTTCCAGTACAAGATTGCTTTGAAGCAAAGTGGTAAAAAAAACGTATACACTATTAATACTACTTAAATTGTCAATATGAATGAAAATACTCACATTTTTGCTTTGAACAGTGGGCACGTGTAGTGATGAAACACTTCTCTCCTCCTACCCACGTTCTACAAGACTGCTACGCACCTCTGAGGTTCCCTTGAGGGAGGTACCGTCCCTACACACTGCTCCCCAGACGCTGTATTCGGCTGCCCGCTGCTTCGGTTAAGGAATGGTCTTCCTAAATAGATAAGTTTTGTGTTCACACTGTGTGCTGTGGTGTGTTCACGTGTGACAGAATAGTTACTTCCATTTCACTTTCTAAAGGGCTCTGCTGCAACCTGCTGCTGAAGAGTGATGTGGATTTAATGCACAGATATAGACAAAACAGTGGAAAACTAAACTTGCCTGATTGATTTCTGAATGTGCCTGAATACGGTTTGATGTAAAAGGGTGTGGGGAGAGGAGAGCAAAATGCTTGATGTACAGCATTTGGTAGTATTTAAAATTAATCTATTTACATGATCTGCTCCTGATTTTTTATTTAAATACTATTGCGAGCGTGAGAAAGAGATGAAAGACGACTGGATCTTTCCAATCTCTCGAGGTTTTATTCGTCCGCTTGAACAGCAATCAGCAAGAAAGACAGGGTGCACTATGCCACCTACTGGCCGCACGCCTGTACTGACAGCACTAACAAGACAATAAGCTGTGTTTCCCTGCCTGCCAGCTTGTCACAATACTTTTTATCCAGATAGGCGAAAGTTTTTTGTCACTAAGCAAACTTTAGCTAATCTGGGACTTTCTTACTGTCCTGAGAAATACTGTTTAATTTCAATGGTAGTTAATACGGTTCTGCGCATGTCACGTGACTCACGTGACACCTTCAAATGGGTTCCCCTTTCATTTAGAAAAAGTGAGTGAGTAGGCTGTGGATATGTTTTTTCACGGAGTCGTGTAGTTTAGGCAGCTCCGTGTCAGTCATGTAGCGGCGGCTTGGGACATCATATATGGGCTCCAGAACATGGAGGAGACGCAGGAATCCTACATTTTCTACCTCCGAGAGTGTCTGGTCACACAATGCAATGTACTCGATAATTGCCTGTGTTATTTTCACAGCATGTGAATTGTCTCTGGACATTTTCTCTTGTCTTGCAAGAGCTTGCTGCAGCGTGGGTTGTGTTGGTTTAGAAGCGTGGGTAAACTCTTTGTACTCGTTGTCGTGTTGGGATTTTAGGT
>JBBPCW010037097.1:0-19447 GCA_037974425.1 Phenacogrammus interruptus
CACACACACACACACACACACACACACACACACACACACACACACACACACACACACACACACACACACACGTGAACGCATGTGTATGCACGCACATGTGTTTATACGTTAGGGACCTCTATTATGATTAACCCCCATTACTCTGTCATGCCATTTTACTGCAGCCCCTATATGAAGTAACCCAACTAACACATGTGTTATTTGACATGTGGGCATCAGAGTGACTGCCGTGTTCTGCGTACAAGAACCAGAGGCTGGACGATTGCCACAACTGTGCTTAGAAGCAGCCAGCAAACGGTTCCTTTGGAATGAACCAATGCCTCTTTTACCCTCACACAGAGTAGCTAACCAAACTACTCCACAGATACCTGACAATTGTACAAAGAAATAAAACAATATGAAAATGCAATATAGCAATGATCAAAATGATCACCCCATCAATCCTATTAAATGTCCACAAAAGGAAAGAACAGAGTCAACCTGAGCATGTTTTCCTGCCCTTGGATACATACAGGCTAACTAATTGGAAAAACCATGTCTTTCTAATAAATGTCTAAATAGTTTGTTAAAAGTAAAAATAGTTTAGAAGTTTAGACCAATTAGAAGTGCATTCAGTAAAGTAATTCACTTCGGAGCAATTCATTGAAGACATTGGAGAAGCAGCACCTATATTGGCTATAAATGGAATAATAATAATAAAAACTAGAAAATGGCTTTTTTGTGAGAAAATGTGAAGTGTGATTGCATGGTTGCTATAAAACCAGAGTTTGGCGAAAACTAGACACTGTTTGCAAGGGCAAAAAAAAAAGTTTGTGTTGAAAACAAAAAAGATCCCCAGGCTTAAAACTCCATGTTCACAAGCTGACTATTTTAGATGAAACCACAACAAACGGTCACACTCGTCTTTTTTATATAACTGAGCTGAGGTTTATTATCCAGAAGTCTTTTATGAGCAGATTGTTTGTTTTTTCACCTTCCATATGCGTCACTGGCTCCCTCACAACACTGATCTAAAATGGGGCTTGACCATTGCTACACCCAAGACTCCCCCAATGGTGATTGATTAATGGTGTACAAAGGGGTGGGTGGTCTCGTATCGAGGGGGCCCGGGAAGTCGAGGGACGGGGCGAGGCACGCAGTATAAAGTCACAAATCAGGTACACATTTGCGCTGTGAAGACTGAGAACTGCATACCACTTAGGCCAACCCCTCCATACCCTTGCAAGTGTAATGTAACAGTATAGACTGCAAATGCATTAAAATACAAGTATTTCAAATGTTTTCTTGTAATAAAATGTTGAAAAAGCACCTTTTTTTTTTAATCCACGGGTGGGCCAAAATTTCTGACCCACACCCCTCTCTGAAATTAGCTGGAATTAGCATTATCATGAGGCACTGCATATTACTATAAAAGCAAACACTGGTTTAAATTATGTACAGTTTGTTTATGTAAGATGTGCTGCTAAATTATAATGTGTTTGTGAGACGATTAAGGACACACTGGGCGGTCCTGATGTGTCTATGTTCCCCGTGTTCCTCCCGCTCCTCCATTTAGAGTCGCACAATTTACTTGGCTTGTGTCAAGATAAAAGTCCTGCACAACTGCATGCAAAGCAGAGAAAACAAGAAGGGCAAACAGAGGGACAGCACAAGAGCGCGAGAGCATAGCCAGTGCTCAATAAAACGAAAGAGTCTGGCCAAGTCATTATTAATTACACACAGAAAGAAAAGCAGTTATGTCTGACTGGACTGGGCGAACAGGCCGGTGGCACTCCAAGGGGTTCAGAGCTCCCCACATCACAGAGGAACAGAACACACAATTCTGGCTCTACAAACCAGAGCAAGACCAGGAAAAGACACCACTGACTTTATCCAATAAAACCCCAGAAGGAAAAATAGTCAACCACGACCGCAGACAGGAAACCTAAAACTTCGATTCTTCTAACAAAAACACACCAAACCTGACAAGTCACAAAGCAGCACTGGACCGAGTCTCTGACGTACACAAATGTGTGTACTGGCCATCTGCTTTACAGCCTGCAGAAATAAAGTTGCCTCAGTAGTCTTAGCAATGTCTCTCAAACCAACGCAAGCTGGCATAAAAGTTCATAAGCCATCACTTGCTCCCTGTGTCCCACACCTGCCAGCTGGAGAGGAGAGCAGAGTCCGAGTCAGAACAAAGAAACAGGTCTGGCACAGTGCCAACCTCCCAGACTCCTCAACCCTAATGAGCAGGACTACAGGGTCCTGCACTACGATACAATACAGAGGGCGTCCACCATGTACTACAACAGTCTTGACATATGACTTTTCAAGTTTATGATGCTCACTCCTATTCCACTTACACTGTTAGCCTCGTACTTACGGTAGCCTCGTACCTAGTTTGTTTGCGCGTGGTGGAAAAACACGCAGTCACGCGCCATATGAGTGAGGAAGCTTTCGTTTTCTGTGGCTTAGCTGTGTTTTAAGATTTTATAGTGACTCAAACTAGGCTGTGTTTCAACTTACACCAAAATTTGGGTTACATCTCTGCCGAAGGAAGGGATCTGTGTTGTATCTTGGGGCAGCTGGTAGCCTAGTGGTTAAGGCGTTTGTCCTGCGATCAGAAAGTCCGGGTTCGATTCCCAAGACCGCTACACACCGCTGAGGTACCCTGAGCAAGGTACCGTCCCCGCGCACTGCTCCCCGGGCGCCGTGTTCCTGGCTGCCCCCTGCTTCACTTGGTGAATGGGTTAAATGCAGAGGTTGAATTTTGTGCTGTTCACACTGTGTGCTGTTGTGTGTTCACGTATGGCAGAATCTTGAGTACACCCCCTGATGATCGATTAGAGAAAAATAAGATGTGTGTAGACTCGTAGCTGTAGAAGACGGACAATGCACAGAACACCTGAGACTTCAGTCCATGCTCAGACACAAGTCATCTGAAACACAGCCAGCGACTGTTTTCTGACATTGTCAGAATTTTATGCCGACCATCTCAGAGTGTTTGTCCCACGTCTACTGACTAGCCAGTAAAAATGCAACCAGAAATTTATCAACGTTTTTAAAAAAAAAAAAAAAAAAAAAAAAAAAAAAAAAATAACATGGAGGAAGCGAAGGAATACCAGTATGCAACACCACCACCACCTTTCTGCTAGAGCGGAAGTTCTGTTAACGTACGCCAGCGCTGCGGCAGAGGTCCGCTATTCTATATTAACTTGTGTCGCAGCTTCTGATTCCATAGGCTTCATCATCAAACATCTACATTCCTTCATACACACCATCATACAGTCTACATACATACACATTAGATCCATGTCACACAGTGTGATCTGCACTGATCTTATAAAATTGCTGAAAGCAAGTCTGTAGAGACGAGGGGAAAATAGCGCCGCCCCGAATTGAATTTCTTACGCTTTAAATACTAGTTAATGTTTCCACAGCTTAATAACTGTTCTCCATTTTTTAATAAAAATCAGTTATTCATTTGATGTTTTACACAGGCAGACCCAACAACCTCCCATATTTAACTTTTGAATCCGCTCTCACCCTCCTGCCAAATTTCTGTTCCACCTTAAAAGCAGCAGGAATCATTAAACATGAAACGTGACCCAAAAAGCAAAAGCGTCCTGTGAACCTCCGTCATTCATATTTAATGTTACTCGCCTGCTAAAGCGAAGAGCTGAGGCCGCAGTCTGAGGTCATACCTGCCCTTAAATACTAAGAGCAAAATTCTTTGTTTCTGAACCAAAGAGCACTGTGTGTTGGTCCTCAGCAGCCTCTGCAGGATGTGCCGCTTCCTTACTCTCAGTCACCACAGGAAGATGTGCAGTGTTCAGTGGTGATCAATGACAGACATGTGTTGGTTTGGAGAGCTGGGGCAGCTGTGTGTGCTCTTCAGGCCGGCCCTCTGATCACAACAGGCATGTCCAGCTGTCAGACAAAGACCAGCTCGACTCCCGGCAGGGGACAAAGGAGCAGCGGCAGCCAAGGCTTGGGGTCCTGTGGTGTTGACTGGTCTGGAGCAAACAGCAACTGTAACGCAGACAGACACGTTTGACCCTAAGAGTCTACCCAGTGTTCCACTTGGGCTTGGGCCAAGTAAACCGGAGGAGGTGAACCAGGGCTGTTCAGCGCTGAACGGTGTAATCCACCAGGCCAGCCCACCCTGACAATGGCGGTGAAGAAAGAGGGCCACGTTAAAGGCATGGAACATCAGAAAGAAGAGCTGACAAAACAGACCTGTGGCCATGGCATGGTTTTTCATAAGCTGGAATGAAGATTTGCAAAATAAAGGCAATGAAGTTATAGTTCAGAGACATAATGATAATCTAACTGAATGAACAAAAACAAGCTGTGGAAGTTAGTTTGATCTCATGCGCAGAAACGAGATCTCCAATAAGTTTAAGCTTAGAACCATTTTCACAACTTCAGCATCATGAGTACTAATGAGGCTGCACCCCAACTGCTACCCAAGGAGGGGAAGGCTAATTAAAAAGAGGAAAAAAAGCATCTAATGATTAACTGCTAAAGATTCTGACGACATTTTACCCAATCAAACAAGCCCACAAGCCTCTTAGGCACTATTTAAAAATGCTCTACTGATACAGAAGCTTCCGATTGCAAGTTCTTTCATCTTCTCCAATGGCGCGCATCAAATATTGTGTAAAACCGTGTCATGATAAATAAAAAAGAGGAAGTGCACTACATAAATAACCATGACCTTTATGAATATTCCAGTCACATTTCTGCCTTTCCAGCCATTCAGGAATATAAATTATGTACAAGGAAGATACGCAGGACCATGAATTTGGTGCAAACAGCCTGTAGTTGCTTGGTACAACTGGACATGACTATTTCTATGATGCAGAGCTCTATAGACAGGAGACCATGATCAGAACATGGAAAAAACACACCTGGATGAAGAGAGGAAACAACGCAAAAATAAACATTTCTGTTTTCTAGTCCAGCCAGATCACAATCTACACTGAATCTAACTGAGTACTTCTAACCCTCTGGGGGACAGAAAGGTTTATTGCTGTTAACATTTTTCACCACTTCCTTCTGAGTTAACAGCCACAATCACAAAGAACTACTGATGATGCAAGACCCTCCCCCCCCCCCCTCCCGAATGCCCATCCAAACCGTGTTGTCTCTTCATGTAATTGCATGCGTATCATAACAATAAGAAAACATTCAGTCTAAGACTATTTCTGCATGGTCTGGCATAATAAATATCCTTCTAACGGCTGAAATCGTTATAATTGCTAATGCCACTGGATTCATCAACACGGACGCATTAAGGGAGAAAACACATCCACAACTGTGGCACTAATTGAGACACATTTCCACCTTAACAACTGCCATAAACCTAATCCATCCTCACAGAGAGCGCCACTTACTGCTGCTCCAGCAAACAATCAACGCATGCTAAACAGAGGAAGAGGCAGTGCCTGGCCTTCAAACACATTTCAGAGATAACACACCCAGCTAAACTGGGAGGACTAATGAGAACACCGTTTACTGGGTAATCTCCTACGAGTCGCTCAATTGGTGCAAACAAATGCAAACAGTCCGCTGGGCAGAAGCAAACCTCTCCGAAATAAACAAATATTCAAACAGTGTCAAAGGTCAAATGGATAAAAACAGAGGTGAAAATGATCAGCCTGACCTTCACTTATTACTATCAGCTCAGCTTCAATAAGACATGCACCATTTATTTAAAGACTACAACTGATTTAGATCAGTGGCATATACAACGACCTGGTGGACACGTCCCAGTCGGCAGCTGCTGGTGAGCACTGGCACATCACAAGAAGAGCCTCATTTTTTAATGCAAGCGCCGCGAGCGCATGGTCATTTGAACTATTTTTGCTCTTTCACTGAACAGATATTTTAAAACTCGCTCTTTTTGTCTGCGCAAAGGATTTCAACAAACCATTGCATGCATTGCAGTAACCTTACAAAACTCCTCCAGAAAATGACTTTAAAACGTGTCGTGTTTTTCAGTTTCTTTGTCTTCCTTTCTCTTTTTCGCTGTGTGGGTGTGAACCCCAGCAGATTGCATATTCATCACCACCTTCTGACTGACAGCCCCTTTATCAACCCCAACAGTCCTGTTTAGTTTCAGATATGGCGCAGGGGCATCACGTTAACCCAGATTTAAGTGAATGTGTCACAGAGAACACTGAGACGGAACACGAACTAGGGATGGGCTTGGTTATAAATACATACATACATACATACATACATACATACATACATAAATAAATAAATAAATGAATAAAATTTCCTTTTCTCGTGGCAATATAGAATTTTTCATGCATTTTAGTACTAATTTATTAAGTACTAAATTATTAAATATAACTAATATTAACGTAACTTCAGCTTCATTTCCATATAAAATATAACTGTATACATGTGTTGGTACTGTGGAGAGTACACAGAGAAAGTGTATCTTGGGATGGTGAAATACCGCTGTGCTCAGTGGTGCGAGGTTTGAAGGTAACCTTTATTTCTCCTTGCTGCTGAAATCCAGAATTTCCCCCGCGGAGCTTCTCGAATGTTATTGGGTTTACATTTAGTTCTTCTTTTATTACTGTATTAACCCTGCGCATACCAAAGTATAAGCATTTCGGGGTTCACTGTACTTATTGTAGAAACATCTTGTGCTTTAGTTTTTGTTGGTACAGGTTTGTCGAGGAGACAAAAAGAGATTAGACCCACTGTATCTCTTCAGTTAGGTTTTGCTATTTTTGGACTGTGCAGAGAAAAAGAGTGGCCATAATTTCCTTTCGCAGTACCTAACAGCAGTAAATGCGACCATACACTGTTGATGTGGGCACACACACTAAGAACAAGCAAAATACAGCAGACTCTGATTCAATGAAGTCAACGGATGCATGATTACACTGAATGAAGTGTAGTTCCAAAAAAATGGCCAAGGGCTATACAGCAATATTTATAAAAAAAAATTAATTTTATTGAATGAATTATGCTTAACAGTGAGTAAGCAGGGAAAGTAGTGTGCTTTGCCTTTAATTCATAACGTCATTATGAGAAAAAGCTTTTAAACAATAATATATTCATTTAAAAAATAATATATATAAATAATATATAAAGGTGATGAACGAGTGAGGAGTAAAGGTGAAGAACGAGTGAGGAGTAAAGACCCTGTGATGAACGAGTGAGGAGTAAAGGTGATGGACGAGTGAGGAGTAAAGACCCTGTGATGAACGAGTGAGGAGTAAAGGTGATGAGCGAGTGTGTCGCTTTACCTCTTTCTATATAAAGCTGCTCCCTTTATGAGCATGCAGTGTCTGAGTCAGGAACACAGCGCCCGAGGAGCAGTGTGTAGGGACGTACCTTACTTAAGACTACCTCAGTGGTGCCACTAGCAGTCCTAGTATTCAAACCCACAGCCTTCTGACTGCAGGGGTAACTCGTTAACCACCAGGCCTCCAGCAGCCCTTGCTTCCTGTTCCTGTTGTTACTCATGCGTCTTCACAAGTAAGAACAACAGGCCATTCAAAAGGTTTCTCTCTTCATCACTACACACACAGGGTGAGTAAATAAATAAGTGGCTAATTAAATGGCCAAAATTCACCTAATTAAGTGAAGTTGAGTCAGTTCACAAGACTGATGAACTGGTACCATTCATCACCAGAAAAACTTGACTTACAGCCATAAACCCTGCTTCATCAATACAGTCGTACCAATTTCAAAGCGATATTCATCGGCATGCACCTCCATCTCTTCTGAGGGTCTGTCATCTGTTGTGGAAATTTTCAGAAATTTGGAACTGGGCATGTGCATTCAGAGTGGGAATTTATACATTTTTTGTACGTTTTATAATTTATTTATATTTTAAGAGTCAAAAGTTTTACCACATTTTGTTTCCTTTTTTCCCCCTCAATATATTCAGCGTATAAATAGTGATATTCTCTGCAAATGCATTTTGAAAATGCAATGCCCTCGACTCACCAGCAGATGCGATTCCAGCTTGGTGAAGTAACACGCCCAGTCACCTGGAAACCAGAACTTTCTGCTGGTAGCCACACACCTGCCGACAGCAGAAGTTAACTCTGCCCCTTATGGAGGAGTCTGTTTTCAGCATGCACCTGTGCGACACTGCAGACGCGGCGAGTGCTGCTGCTCATCCATTTCCTATAATTCATTTCACACGTGAGGAAACTGCTCTAAATCTGTGCTAAATCAACCATCTTCTCCAACAGGTGTCCAACAGCTGTTTAACGAACCGCACCCTTGATCGCATCGCTGAGGCACAGAGCGAACACCTGCAACAGCGCTGAAGTCCAGAACACCATTCACCCACCATTAGAGCCATCAGCTACAATCTCAGGCAGCCAAACCAAACGAGGGAGCAGAAAAAACTGATGTGCTGATACACCATCACCAACGCATTAGTCTTTGGCAAGGAGGACACGTGGAGGTGTCTCTTCCATACTTGGGAAATCTATTGTTGTAATGAAGGTGGTGATGGCCTAGTGGGTAGAATACTTGCCTCTGGAGCAGAAGGCCATGGGTTCGAATCCTACCTTCAGTACACCACCACTGGGTTTCATATATACAGTAATCCCCTGCTATTCGCGGGGGCTACGTTCCAAAATATTCCCCAAAAATATTCTCCCAAAACAGTTTAATACATTACGCTTAACGAAAATATCAAGGTAAGCCCATACAAACTGTACTGAAATCCATGCACAGGCATTTTCTTTGGTATAAACAGGTAAATACAGTAATAAATTAGTGTAATTCTTAGTAATTAAAATACAGTAAAATGTAGGGTATCAATTTTTACAGTCTTATTGTAGAGACCTGGTTAAAGCAGACATTGGATGGCAACTGAGCTCAACAGCCTCTTATAATTTTAACTTACAGTACAGTAATACATTATAAACAATAAGTAGCTTTAAATTAAAAATATGGAATTCCCTGAAACAAATAAAGTAGAAATGCAAAAGAAATAAAAAATAAATAAAAAACGAGCACAATCTGAAAGGAGCGGTCAGGAAGGCGTCTGGATGTGGCCGTGCCCCCCCTACACTGATTTATATTTAGCTGAATTTATATTTGGATTACCGTTTATTAGGGATGCACTGAATATTCAGCCACCAAAAAAATCATTTGTAAAGCATGGAAAGCCGAAATTTCTAGAGGGGTAGATCCACAAAGACAATCAACGTTGAGATTAATTTGTCATATAAAATCAAAACATCCCAATCGAGCACAGAAGAAGTGAAACCTTTCGAGCACAGCCACTCTGTCTGTGGCGAACATTTTTGAAAAGGCAAGAAAGTTTTCAAGTGATTACAGTTAATATAGAGGCTGCCAGTCTTTGTTTTAATACCCTATTTTGTTAAAGGCCTACAGAGAATGTTGTTACTTTCAACAGTTTTAAAGCACTTGTTCTGAATGCACTTTGTTCAGATTTTTTTTAATACACATGTACATATCATATTTCTAGATACTTTGTATAGTGTACTTTTTAATACTGTACTGTTGGTATTATTTTTCTTCTACTGTTTTTTATGTTCTAGCTTCTCTTACCTTTGTAATGGCCACTTTCTGCCAGGACAATGCAAATTTCCCACTGTGGAACTAATGAAGCTTTATCTTATCTTATCTGATGTTCATGGCGTCTGTCCCTGACGCTAATGACTGTAAGGCTGTCCCTGACTCCAAGACTGTCCCTGTAACTAATGACTTTATAATAATGCTGTTTGCCATCATCGCGCTAGGCACCATTTTGAGACAAACGATAATAAGATCAGACTGAATCCATCAAAAAAGCTGTATCTCGTTTTTGGAAGCAAACGAATCCTTTAAAATGATTTCCACGGCTAAAAACCACACGCCTAAAGCAAGTGGGAACATGTAACAAGAACATTTCTAAACAAATTCAACACCTTGTGAAAGTCGGTGGTCAATGGAAAGCTTGTCACTGACAAGCAACACAGCCTCAGCTCAGCTACCACACCATAGCAATGCATTTTACTTTTTCTTACTTAAAAGGATTAAAGTCATAGATTGTGCAATGCAAGGAAGTGTATTTGTAAGACCAGTTTGCGGTAGAGGCGTCATGGCCATCTTTACATAGAACATGTGTAAATGCAGAGTAAGCAAACTGATCCATTAAATATTAATAGGTTTTCACAAGCTAGCTTTTTTTTGCCTGTGCTTTCTATTAGACTGCACTGTAACATACTAAATGAATATAGCATGGACTGAAGGTCTGAGGGTAATTCAAATGCTTTGGATTGAACTGAAGTCACTATACCAACCACTTGTATACCCACAAAGTTCCTTAAACACAAGACGCATGTCAGAGTCCTCACTGGTACCATGTACCGCACACACACTTACTTTCAGGGGTTTTACTGAAACTGCACCCAGTCACATTAAACCATGATTCACTCCACTCTTATACAACATGCTGGAAATGGGAAATTATCTTCAGAGAGGTCTCCGCCTGGGTTATTAAATAATTAAGAGACACTCAGTTCACCTTAACACCAACACAGACAGCAAGCAACCAAGCATCTCGAGCATTCTTCAAATGTCAAAAGCAAGTCCCAATCATTTCAGAGACGCTTCACAGCACTGACTTTGGAGAGAACGATCCACACTGAGCTCACGTCCAAGGCCGATGCGTCACCGCAGCCCTCGCTGCTTTGGTTAGTTTGCACAGCGGAGGCGTAGGAGCCGATGATGCCCATTTGGTGGAGCGTGGTTGAAACGAGGGCCCGAGAACAGAAGGGCTGCGTGACGGTGGACCTTAACTCGCAATACGAGCAGCCAGAGAGGTGTCCTCCTGATTTAGCAAGTCACTGCCACTCACAGCCTGATAACAGACCACATCACTGAGGAAATACTGTAGTCCCTGCACAAAAAAATCCCATTTTGATTAAGTGTGAGCACAGGCTTTCAGTCTAGAGCAGAAAAAAAGAAAGAAAGAAGGAAAGAAAGAAAGAAAGTAGAGTAAATGTAAGCATGCTCAAGATAAGCATCTATTTTAGAACCGGTCTTGAAAACTTGTGAAGTGTGTTAGCTGTAATTTATATATGAGGGCACAATATTACAGGGCACAGGACAAGTGAACACACACACACACAAACACACACACCTCTCTGTGAGGCCTGAGCAAGTTCAGACAAAATACTCTCCTTTATGAGTCAACGGCTGCCACTCGTATCAGCACGATCATGAGGAAGCAGCTCTGTCCTTTCACGCAACCTGTGCGGTCGCACGTAAATTGGTCTGTTTCCGTTTTCACACAGTGTCAAAAGCTTTCTAAATCTTGGGTCTGAATGCACATGGCAAACCCAGACAAAAGCAGCAGAGCAGAGAACCAGCTCAGGGGTTCTCCAAGAGACAGGCTGTCGTCCTCACAGACATACAAACACACTCCGCACACATTTCTGGTGTTCCGCATCAGCGTGATTTCCAAACAAAGCGTGATCTCCAAACAAAAGAAATATTAAGTGAAGTGTCAGTGATGTCCAGCTGACCCAGAGCACACCGCCAGCCGGGCCTGGACAGAACAGGGTGTCGACGCCACAGGACCAGTAGACCTCAGACTGCTCCACAGATGTCAGGGGGGCATTAGGGACCCTCTAAAGAGATGGCAGGAAGTGCAGAGGGGCGAGGACACAGGACTGGGTCAGACTGCTGAGGTGGGTGTTGGGTGGCCTGAGCCCAGATGGTGGAACAAAGTAAAGCGTGAGGAGCTGCTGGCCTCATTCAGACTGAATAGAGAAGAAATGGGGAGGGGGGACGGTTTACCAGCAAAGCATTTCCATTTCCTTCAGAGAGGAAAGTGCTGAAAAGCCTGAAGACCGAGACCATGTGTCCGAGCAGCAGAGGAGTTCGTGGAGGAGCTCAATAAGAACAACAGAACATGCGTTTCTCTAAAGGTACGAACATCTCGACAAATACGAGAAGGAGGAGTTTACATGTACGCGAAGAGCAACAGGGGTCTCAGCAGCGGGCTATCTGCTGCACACCCACCCACCCATCCCCACACACACACCCACACACACACACGGAGTACTACACGCCAATCTAGCTGGACAGAACTTAGACCATTACTGACTTTGTGAGGGACCTGGGTGTGAACTAAAGAACTGGTGTGTTGAACTCGGCGTGGTGTGGGCCCGAGTTCTCCAGGCGCCTAGTGGACACACTGAGGAGGCCCCAACATTCTAGATGTGCTCTAGGAAAACATCTCCTCCTGGTCCAGTCCAGAGTGACCTGCTGGATCCCAAAGATGCAGAAGCTGTTCTGGGGAGGGGGTTCTCCCTGCTGCATGTCTGAGGAGCTCCAGTGAAACATCTCAGCTCCATTCTATCTGCATGAAGGTGTCGTGTTTGGTGGTTTGTGGATGTTTTACCTTTCTCCTCCTGGCCTCGGCGGTCCCGCTCCACACAAAGCACTGGTAGATCACCCGCAGGTTCTGCCTCCAGTTATCCACCTTGAAGCCGCTCAGATGGGAGCACCCTGCGGGACACATGGCACACACATGCGGGGTCTGGAGGGGGTTCAGTGGGGAACAGCAACCAAACAGAACCGGAGCTAGCCGCTGCGGTCCTGAGGGAGTTCGGAGAACCGGCCCGGCTGCTTAAAGCTCCGGGCCGGACCCCGGGCCCCCGCGCGCTCCGGACTAACACACCATCAGCTGGGAAACCTCCAGTCCTGTCTCGGGCCGCCTCTGGGTCGCCTTAACCTTAACATCTACCAGTCCCAGTCCCAGTCCAGTTCCAGTACTTCCAGTTCCAACACAGTTCTAATGCTCGGCACCAGCAACACGGATTTCAACGGAACACCATGAGCTTTGCTACGCCCGCCCAACGCCCCTCCTGATTGGCTGACACCGATGAGTCTCACAACCGATTGGTGTTGCGACTATACTATTTCCCTTTGATGCCACGCCCATGCGAGTTACAGTAGGAACATGATTGGTCAAGACAAATGCCTTTTCCAACTGAGGGGGCAGTCTTACCGGTTCAGAGTAGCCAATCAAATTTTTTATTTTCTTAAATCAGAGTTTCACAAAAAAGACATGATTTCCCCGGTTAATTAATAACAACAATAATAACAATTATTATATTTTTTATTATTAGTAGTAGTATGCAATGGTATTTAGTACTAAAAATGTTCATCATTTCAGTGTAAAATCATTTTTAAATTTTGTATTAGTTAATTCCCTTTAGTGGTAAGTGAGATTTTGTTCAATTAGAATTGATCTAAAGTTTGGTTCATAATCTAGTTACTTCTTTTAATACATAATTTGTGAGAAGATTCATTTCCTGACTTGTTGGAGACGCTTGTATGGGATTTCCTTTGTTTGGTTTACAAACACCACGGTTAAATAACTACACCAGTGTTTCTCACTGGGACCATCATTCCACATTGGGGCGGCTGGGTCTGTCACCAAGTGAAACAGCAGACAGCCAGGAACACAGTGCACGGGGAGCAGTGTGTAGGTGTGCACAATCACTGTTTATTTCCTGAGTTTCACATATTGAAAAGTTTTAAATTCAGAAGATACAGATATAGAAAATAACACAGTGCACCTCCAAAAAAGTTTTCTATGACAAAACATTTACTGTGTGACATTTGAGGCAGCATGTTTGCTATTAGATTTGTTACTATATAGCTATATACTATAATAAGTATTGTAGAATATATATTGATGACAAAGATTATCACAAGGAATTCTGTCTGTCTAACCACCCAAACACCTGTTTGGTACACTGGAACAGTGCTTACCCAAACTTATCAGTACTTCAGGTATAATAAACATGTTTAAAATGCTTTTTTTTAGATTCTGTCATTTTCAATTCTATATAAATGCAAATATGATTAAAGAAGAATAGCAACAGGACAAAAATGAAATGTTAGATGCTGCTCATTAGTGAGTAGAACAGGTCCGCAGGCTACTCATGTGGTCCTTGGGAGCATCTTGGTCTAAATCATCTTGTTTTTTGCTTTGTAGATTGCACATAATAATAACAATAATCTTTGTTATAACAGCTTTATAAAATTGTCATTTCTCTTTTGGATAATGTTTAAAGTTTCAGATGTTCCATTTGGTGAAGCTAATAACATGTTTTTCAGTATAACTTGCATAATCCTAAAAGCCCTTTACACCAAATACCTTTTTGAAACATTTTTTTTTATCTAAATGAAATTTCCAAAAAAAAAAAATAAGTCACAAACTTGCTTGACGCACGGATGCTTTCAGCTACAAAAGGGGTTTAATTGTTGTTGTTCCGAGCATTGCCTCAAGAGGGCGCAATATCATCAGTAAAGCCTGGTCGGGCCACTCACCCCAGCAGCAAGCTTTCTCCAGGTCAACCTTCATGGCACACATATTTGAAACATTAAAACCTGTGACAGAAGAACTGGAGAAGACTGATTTCATTCCAGTGGCTCCTGTCAAGCGGTGGGATGTTTCAGGCAGCAAGTGAACAGAAAGCTGGAAATAATATCAGGTATAAAGATCAGAATGACTTTGAGAAGGCTATTGGCTAGTCTGGCTTTCCAGAATGGCAGGTATTGTAAGGTGTTCCCAGTATGCAGTGGTTCTGCCTTCCAAAAGTGATCCGAAGGAGGACAAGCAGGTGAACCGGCTACTGGAGCACAAATTACTGAAAAAGTTCATTCTGGCTCTGACAGAAAGACCCAGAGCATCACTGCTTGCTGCATATGGGGCTGCAGAGCCACAGACCAGCTACTCATTCTGCCCCCTGACCCCTGTCCAAGCCAGTGGAGGCACTGTGATACCTTAATGACATTGCATTCAAATCCAGAGACTTTAATATGGAGTCTGTCCCCCTTTGCAGCTGTAACAGCTTCCACTCTTCTTGGAAGATTTTCCACAAGAAGTGTATCTGTGGGAATTTGTGTCCATTCATTCTATAGAGCATTTATGAGGTCAGGCACTGATTTTGGACGCGAGGTCCTGGCTCACAATCTCTATTCCAGTTCATCCCAAAGGTGCTGGATGGGCTTGAGGTCAGGGCTCTGTGTGGGCCACTTAAGTTCTTCCACACTGAACTCATCCAGCCGTGTCTTTATGGAGCTTGCTTTGTGTACTGGGGCACAGTCATGTTGCAATAGAAAAGGCTCTTCCACCCCCATTTATTGGCCCCTTACCAGTGAAGCATTAGGATTGCCCCTTAGTTCAGTAACTTGCCAGTTCAATAATTGGGATAATACATTCAATAATCAAATACATACAAATATATACAAAGGTGTGTGGGGTTTCTTTTCTAGAATCATGGTTGTACTTCAGTAGTACACTTATTTTAATCTCACTAATACATTTATTACATTTAGTTCAAAACAATAGGGTTCGATTTTTATAATATCCAACAGAAAATGATTCACTTGCAAGTCTCATCATTCCTCTCTCCTTGGTTCCCCAAAGCACATTTTGTAAGATAGCAGACTTGTATTGAGATCACACTTGAGATCACAAGAGCATCGCAGTGATGAGCTGCATCTCTATTCTTTGACATCCCATTTCGTAAGAGCTAAAAATGCAAATATAAATTTGTTAGCTGTGTGTTGAAAAATTGAATTAAATTTCACTGCCAGTAGTTCTGAAAGGCACTGAATTGGTCAGTAACTCACCTTCTAATGCCAGTTACTGTCTATGAAGACTGTTTGTTTATTATTCAATATACTATGACACATATCTTATGTCTTTATATACAGAGAACATCTTCATAATAATGAGCAAGATAAAAAGTAATTAGGGAAAACATTTTTAGACCCCATTAATGAATAACGGTAGTTATTGCTCTAAAGGTAAGCAATAATCCTGCTATAGCTATTATGAGCATCCATATATTCCCTTAAGATATATTTAATTTAGAAACCGTTGGATGCAAAAAAAAAAAGCCTGCAATCTTATTCTTTTTAATATTCGTAGTAAAACCCAATCTCTTTTAACAAAATCACAACAACATTTATCATATATATTTATGTAAACATACATATACTGGCAGATATCAGCCTATAGGAGTGTAGCAGACTTGTTTTTTAAAGAAACAAAATTATTATAATTTTTTTTACTATTTTTATTTTAAGAGCGGAACTGTAGGGGAACATTTATTTGATACGAGGCATCCACTAGAGGGAGCCAAATGCATAGCAGTGACCTTTTTTGTTCAATGTTTTCTCGATTTTGACCCTCAGCTCCTCCCGCCCTGCAGCCGCTCCAACACTGAACTTCACCACTGTGAGTGTGGCAGAGCTTTGTACACACTGTACATTGCAAAGCAGGAGAACTTCAGGACCAAGAATGTGAACCACTGGTCAAGCAGATAGTGGCCTGGTGGTTGGGGAGTTGCCCCCGTAATCAGAAGGTTATGAGTTCAAACCCAGGGCTACTTCATACCTCTTAGGTACCATTGAGCAAGGTACCGTCCCCACACACTGCTCCCTGGGTGCTGTATTCCTGGCTGCCCATTGTTTCACATGGTGAAGGGGTTAAAAGTGTTAAATACAGAGAAAGAATTTCACACTGTATGCTGTGGTGTGTTCATATATGACAAATGGACACTTTACACTTAAGGGAAGTCTGTGGAAGATTATAGGGCTCTCATGTGCAATTTCCTGTGCTCAGGAAGGTGATGTTTTGAATTAAATTCCACTATTGAATCAATAAAATTATCCATCATATTACATAAATCATATAGGTCGGAGCATTGCCTCCTCTAAAACCTCACAAGATACCCTAAAGTGATGATTCATTGGAAAGGAATCACATTTAAACAATGTTCTCCAAATTTAGTTGAAATGCACAGCAGCCAGGGTCTAAAGTTGCTTTTTACATCCTGCGCTGGAGCTCCAAGGCATGCAGGACTTTAATGTAGGACTATTTGTTGCTAAATGTTTGGATTTACACAGCAGAGTCAGATGACATGGTCAGATAAGTATGAGGACACTTTCCCACAAAGTACTAAAAAGACACTTTCCCAGTCTGCTCAATTCAGAAAAATAAAATAGAAAGTGTGCTGCAACATTAGAAAAATATTTTATGTTAAAGTTTGTTCCTTGTAAAGAATTGTGTTTTCTAATGTTTACTTCTTAGTTTTGCATCCAAAAGTAGTAATTGAAGATCAGGTGAAATGTGACAGTAACAGGAAATGTCTGAGTCCTGCAAAAAGAGTGCATCCCTGTTAAACAAGGCAAGCCCTACGGTTATATAAACATGGTCTGGGGAAAATCCTATTGTTTTCCAGGACAGGGGCTGTGGAAAATACTCAGTGCCTTTGTTCAGGTCAAAAAAAGCTGAATTCAAAAGAAACAAAAGAAAATGAAAAAATAATAAAAAACATCATCTGTGTTTCCATCTGTGGACCCGTCAATTCAGCTGCAGACACACTGCAGACCGGTATCGCTTCTCTTCTTCTCTGGAGCATGGTGTATATAACTAAGTTAACATACACACACCCGGGAAAAAATTAGAGACCCCTGCAAAAATGTTCAGTTTCTGAGGTTTTATCTTTTATAGGTGCAAATATTGAACTAAACAGTGTTGCCTTAGTTTTTAAGAACTGCTGACAATATTTCTCATAATTTCCAAATAAAAATATTGTTATTTAAAGCATCATTTTAAAGGAAATGACAAAACATCAGATTAAGAGAAATGATGCAGTGTTTACAGAACTTGAATAATTCAAAGAAAAACAAATCTCTTGTTCACAAAATGGCAATAATTACCTTTAACAAACTTCTAGTATTGTTTCACCATCCAACTGGTCTCATTGTGGGAGGAGAGTGTTGATTACAGCAGTGTTTTTATACTTTTCCTCATTAAATAAGATGTGATTCAGGTGATGACTAATCAGAACCTCATGAAGCAGAATGAGGTGTTTGTGTAGGAATTTAACAGACACTGGTATGGAATGGTTGTCAGATGCTGATTTCAAAATGAATTGCATTGGTCTCTTATTTTTTTCCAGAGCTTTATTTCTATCACAAAATAGGCTTCATGACCCAGAACAATGTGGATTCAAAGCAGCATGTTCTATTGAAGCTGCGCCTTCAACCATCATTGAGGAGCTTCATGCAGCCAAAACAGCGAAACAGTCTTTGGTTCTAATTATTCCATATCTTTCTGCAAGTTTTGATATTCTCAACCATCTAACAAATTCTAGCCAAACTCGGAATCACTGGTTCTGTTTGGCAATGGTTTCTATCCTATCTTGAGGGTCACATTTATCAAGTATAATGGGGAGATCAATGTCTACCCTACAAAGACTTAACACTGGTGTTCCCCAAGGTTCAGAATTTGGCCCCCTTCTCTTTCCCTTATACACTCGCTTTCTCTGTGATAACATGGCTTTTCATACCACTGTTACTCTGATGACACTCAACTCATCTCTTCCTTTCCTCCTGGTGACTATCTGATATCTGCCTGGATCTCGGTATGTCTGAAAAATATTATTTCTGGATGAAAGCACATCACCCAGAGGATGTTCATCTCCAAGACCTGACCTGGTCATCACTTTTGGAAATGCTGTCATCACTCCAATATCAAAAGCACAAAACCTAGTTGTTCTTTTAGATGAAGAGCTCTTATTTTCACCTCACATTAACAATCTCTTCCGAATTTGCAGGTACCTTCTTTAGAACGTCAGGAGAACCTCTAATGTAATTCAGATGCTCTTCCAGTTACTTGCCATCTCAAGCCTGGACTGTAACTTGCTCCTAGCTGGCCTTCCTCTGAAGACCACAAGACCTCTGCAGATGATTCACAATACACTAAAATTCTCCCACACCACTACTGTGAGTCCTTCACTGGTGTCCTGTGGCTGCTGGAATTCAATTTAAAAAGGGTCCGGTTCCATCTTACCTGTCAGCACTTATCAGACCATGGCTCACAGATTGTTCTTTTATGGCATTAAGCTCTAAGCCTGACCAACCTCTTCTCAAAGGTCGAAAGCATGCATCAAGCCTTTTCTCAGCTTTGGCACCAAAACTTCCCCTGACCTTCAGAACTGCTGAGACTCTCACTGTCTTCAAACAGAGACTGAAGACCGAACATTTAGGATAACAACTATGCATTCATGTCAGAAACTAACACAAACATCACAAATAATAAAGAATGTCTTTTGTGTGGCTCTAGTGGAGTATTAGCTCCCTCTCTTGTAGAATCTTAGACTACTAGTAGGTCTTAATTTTAAGTCTAGGCTTGCTAGTGTGAAGGACGTGTTTTCTCCTGGACTACGAAGTGCCCGTGTTGCCCTGAATAAGAACATCTGCCAAATGCTGTAAATGGAAATATGTAGATCAACAACAAAGTAAAAAGGCTAAAACCCCCTCAGGGGGAAGAATAAGCTTTCGTTTGAAAGTCTGGTCACACACACACACACACACACACACACACACACACACACACACACACACACACACACACACACACACACAC
>JBBPCW010037465.1:0-31809 GCA_037974425.1 Phenacogrammus interruptus
TTAATACATTACCCTTAAAGAAAATGTAAATATTAACCTGAGGTTTAAATACGGAAAAGTCAGGAACGAGAGAGACAAAGAGAGTAAGAGAGAGCCAGAGAGAGACAGTGAGAAAGAGTAAGAGAGAGAGAGAGGGAGTAAAAGAGAAAAAGGGAGAGAGAGAGAGAGAGAGACAGAGACAGAGAGTGAGAGAGACGATCCGCACGCTTCGGAAAAGTCATGAATGAGAGAGGGACAGAGAGAGAGAGAGACAGACAGACAGACAGACAGAGAGAAAGAGAGTAAATCTGCGCTAAAGTATCAAGGTGAAAGTCATCATAGCTTGCATAGTATAGACCCAGCTCCCAAACCAACTTTGTGAATAGATTAACGGTGATATTTTTTTATTGCGCGATAAGAGTCTCACATTAACGCAGCACGTTAACGCCGATAACGACCCAGCACTAATATATATATATATATATATATATATATATATACAGTATATATGATATGAGAGACAAGATTGTATCGACTGTAATCAAATTCCTTGTATGTGCTCACTCATGAGATTCTTAGATTGATTTTGAATTTAAGGATGTTCTCAATGTGTCATATTCAAATTTTTATCAACCAACTAATATCCCCGTTGTGACAGTTCACATGTTTAATTGCCGGAGCATCAGATTTAGTGTTTAGCATTCTGGTGAGGTGCATGGTGGCGAGACTGTGAATGTGATGTGGAAATGAATTGTTGCTAGATGACATTGAGTGGCTCTGGAACCCAAAACTAATCATATGACATTGCATTTAGTTCCACAAAAACATTTTCTAGGGTCCAGATGTCTTTGAGGAGCTCAAGACAGCTGAAATGAAGTCAAATTGCATCTCATTCCCGTAATTTTCCCCTTAATTTTACATTGAAACATAATCTGTGCAATTATGAATTGCCATTTTGTCATGATTTCATCCTGATTATTAGTAGCAGAATACAAGTACAAGCATAATTCAATTACGCTCTTCTGAAAGCATAATATTGCATTCGATATTTCGTCGTTTCTGCAATCTGCCTAGGCTGCTGCTGCTATTATATTCTTGGACTAAACGTATTATGGAACATGCATTTTCTGAAAAGCGGCATGAATACAGAGTGATTAGATCTCGGTTGTTCATAGACCTTATATTGTGATTAGAGTTCTGTTGCTAAGAGTTTCAGGAAGTGTTGAGAAACTCCTGACAGAAGTCCAGACTAATGTGTAAACCTGAGACTTGTATTGTATGTACTGTAGTGCACTTTCAGTTCCAGTCAGAACCGATACAGTTGTCTGCAAAAGTTGTAAAATCCAAATTAAAATAAAACTTTTGCAGGAAAAACTGGTCATTTTACATATTTGTACACATTAATTTTATGTTAAACTCAGCAAAAAAACAGTAATCATGCATTAAAATGTGCAAAAGCATGTTAACTGTAGAGTTCTTGTTAGTCTGATGCACATCCAATTATTTAAATATTTATAGATTTGCTGTCAAACCGCATATCTACAAGTGTGTGTGTTTTTTTTCCACTTTTCTCTATTTAATTAAAAAGTAACAGCAGCTGACCTTTATGCTGGGTTAACATTTTTGCACCATTTTGTGCTACAGTAGCTCCTTCTGTTTTGCTCAGACCAGATTGGCTCGCCTTCACTCCCCATGCACACTGTGCCAGTTCATCTGTAGTCTTATCTTGGTAGGTACTAATCACTGCATGCTTGGAACACCCCACAAAACCTGCTGTTTCAGAGATGCTCTGACTCAGTTGTCTAGCCATCACCATTTAGCCCTTGTCATAGTGGTTTACATTTAAACATCATCTGTTCAGTTATATCCTTTTGTCATGGATTTATCCTGATTATTAGTAACAGAATACACATGCATAATTCAAGTACACACTTCTGAAAGCATAATAATATTCATTTCTGCAGTCTGTTGCTGTTATTGTATTCTTGGATTGAACATATTACAGAATGCCTGTATGCTCCAAAAAGGAGAATGAATAGAGTGATTAGTGATTGGTTGTTCATAGACCTTACATTGTGGATAGACTTCTGTTGCCAATTCCAAAGAGCTTCATTGCCAGCTCATTGGTTGTCTTTCCTTGGATCACGTTTAGCAGGTACTAATCATTGCATGCCAGTAGGTACTAATAGTAGGCACTAATCACTGCACCCTAAATGACCTGCTGGTTTGGAGCTATCACCAGTTGGCCCTTGTTAAAGTCACTCAAATAGGCTTGTCCATTTTTCCTGTGTCCAACACATCAAGAACTGACTGTTCACTTGCTAGCTAATATATTCCACCTCTTGACAGGTGCCGCTGTTATGAGGTCATCAATATTATTCCCTTCACCTGTCAGCAGTTTTAATGTTGCGGTTAATCTGTGTATTTTATTGGTTCCACTGACAAAATGGACAAAGTACACCATACATTTAGCTAATAAAGTGTTTCTTCAGTGTATAATTATCACTGGAAATGTAACTAAAAAATGCCTCTGGTATGGCTGCTATTTCTTCAACTAATGTACAGGGAACTTGAGGCCCAGTTGACTGTAATATGGGTACTAAATTACTATGTCAATAATTAGTAGGGCAGACTGTGAGAGTAGTTTGAAACAGCAGGAGAATCTGCAAATTAGCAAGGGCCTGAGATGGCTGGCTTTACAGTAGAGGAAGAAAAAAAACGGAACAAGCTAAATCTTCATCACTTCAGTTGGTGTCTCATTGCTAGAGTGAACGTTAGGGAGTTAGGAGCCTGGTTAGATACAGTGGCTTCAAATAGCAATTTTGCACTTATACATAATACGCTTTTCTCCAGTTGAACCCTAAGAGATACGTAAAACTGGTTCCGGGTCAGGAGCAAAGAGCATATCAGATGCTATTAGACTCTAGGGCACGAGTGCACAACTCCAGTTTCCAGAACAGTCCCTGCTCATATACACTTGATTCTACTTAGCTGTTAATTCCCAGGTTTAGTGAATGTGTTTGCGTAGAGGAACTATCAAAATACGCTGGATCAGAGTTGCACACACAAGCTCTGTGGGCATAAACTGGAAATTTCAGGAGGTCAGAAGGGAATAGCAGAATAATATTCAAAGCTAATTTTAAGTAACCTACTTCCAATAACTCGAATAATCCAAGTCATGTATTAAGGGGTCTTTTAAAGAAGCTATCAGCATAAAAATACATTCTATTGAAATAGACAGACAGTATGGTTGGCCTTAAAAAGTGGTTTCTGTAAAAAATGTAAGTATTCACAAAAGAAAGAAACATAAACTCCTTACCTCCTTACTCGCCTCCTTTACTCAGTCAAAACAAGATGAAAAACAAAGTCAACAAAAATAAAAAATGGCATTAAATTCCTACTAAACACAGTTACAAAGTGCTGTTTCTAACTGATTAGACTATTTATAGGATATATACTATTTCTACATGAAATTTACTCCTACTAATAATGATAATATAAGAATAATATTAGGCTGATTTGGGGTTCAGAACTAGTCTTGGGTCCCATGCTGGCATTTATCCAAGTAAAACAATGTAAACTTGTGTTTACAAAATACTATACATGTCATTGTAGAGACTTTATTATTATAATATCATTGAATTATTGAATGATTGTGCCATAATAAAAGTCATTTAAAGCCACTCTTTCATGGAAGAGGTCAGTGTTTCACAGCAAAACTCTTTAACTTGCATTCATGAAGTGGAATGAACTCCCTCTTCTGGTCCGATCGACAGAGTCCTTCACGGTCTTCAAGCGTCGCCTGAAGACCCACCTATTCAAGGAGCACTTTGGCGACTAACTATGTCTCTTTCCTACTACTTACTTATTTCTCCAACAACAAAAAAAAAAACCCAACAACCCTTGACTTCCCACTTCTCTATGACTTGTGGTGTTCTTCTGTAGGGCTTATGTATTGTTGGGTAGGTGTTGGCTAGTTATTATTTGGACAGTTGTTGTATAGATGCTCTGACTGCAGTATCTTAGTTAAATAGTTGACCTAGATTTAAGCTGTTTTTCAGGTAAGAAACAGTTGTGGACTTCTTAAGAACTGATGTACGTCGCTCTGGATAAGAGTGTCAGCTAAATGCCGTAAATGTAAATGTAAATTATGTCTGTTTATTAAATCCATCTACCCAGGTAAGTGCTGAAGAAGGTTGCATTATATGATTTATAATTAAAAACATCACTCGCATGAGCTTTTTGTGTGTCAGAAGCACAAGCATGTTGCTTTATGGCTTTGACATGCTTTCAAGTTTTAAATGTACTCTACTTAGATACATTTATCTCAGTTTCTTCATACAAGCAGAAATGAGGGAATTACATGTTTATCCCAGACTTAGTGCTTTTAGTATTATAGGATATCACACGTGTTCCAGGCAAAGTAATTCACTGTTTATGGGGCGAATGCACGCAGTGGATTAATTTGTCAATAACTAATCCCTGACATGCACTACTACAGTGCAGTTAGTCTAAGCTGTTACAGATGCTGTTAAATTGTCATGTAGGTTAAACCAGTAAGCATGACTGCTTTGTGTCAGCTTGCTCCCATGACAGGACAAGGTGTGGTGTTAGATATTGAGAAAATTGCTGGAACGATTAGTTGTCATGTTCGATTCGCCCCTATGATAAATTATCACATGTCATTAGACAAATGGCATGCACACGAGTCTACAGTGTAAAATGACCAGGACATGCCATTTAGGAGCCATTTGTATATAACAGGAAATTATTTTGGATTGAAAACTGAACATATGGAAATAAACCTAAATAAATGGAATGAAATCTCAGAATATGTGGAATAACTCTGAATATATGCAGGGTAACATGTGGAATGAAGCTTGTGAAACTGAATAGATGAAATGGGAATATATAGACTGTACCTCTGAATAAATGGAATGGGAAAAAACATCTGACTGGTTTAAAAGGAACAAAGAAAGAATGAATAATTGTCCTCTCTCTGCATAACTGCACTGGTACATGGAACATTTCTGATGTTGATTTGACAGGTTGTAGCGTGTGACACAATCTCTGCATGCCCTCTGCATCTGTAAGTATGGAACAAATCATTTTGCTGTGAGAGTAAAGCTGGGATACATTTTAAACCACTACAAAATCCTCAAAATACACTCACATACTTTCAGACTGCAAGCACAAAAAAGCTCGACCCACTTTGATGCTTGACACTGACACCAAAATGTGTATGTTTGCACACAAACTGTGTATTACTTACTTACATTTTTCTGAAATATATATTTATATGAAATTTATATCATATATTTATTACCTCACATGCATTTGGATATGAATGCACATGCATCCTGGATAACTCCACAAGCAAAAACTGCTGAAAGTCCTTTTCCTGCTTATGGCCCAGAGGAATGGTAGAATTACACAAACCTGCTGCTCTATGGGCTTTCTCAGTCCGCAGGTCTGAAATCTGGACAGTTTTTAGTGCCGCAGTACTGGCCCTGTTTATCAGGATAAAAGAAGACATTGTTTTGAGTCATATCTGTGTTTTTGTTTCTGACATCTCTCTCCATCTCTTTCACTGCTTACCAAAATAAAAAATATATACATACATTTTTTTCTAAGAAGCACCAAGGGATTTTATTCATAATGTGAATTTCCTGCATCCTGCATAGAGATATCCGTCCATTGATCAAAGATTATAGATAATCCTGTTGGTAGCTCAGAGCCAAAGTAAGGAGATCTGACAGGAAGTATTTTTATCAAGATACTACAACATTTTTCTTTCTCATACATATTCTCTCTCTCTCTCTCTCTCTCTCTCTCTCTCTCTCTCTCTCTGTCTCCCCCTTCACTCACTCATGCAAATGTATCCCCCACAAGCATTGCAAACACACAAACACATACCCAAGCACACACAGATACAGAGCAAACTAAACACTCCGCTAATCTCCCTGACCCTCTGTAATCATACTCTGACAGATGGGGAAGAAAGCATGTCCTTTTTAATAGTGAAGCTGCTATTTTTACTCCTCTTTTAACACTCGCTGGCACTGTGCTCCAGAAGAGTCTAGATGGATGTGAGTGACACACTTACACATGAGCCAAAGGCGCAATGACCGCATAAATGCATAAGTTAGGAACCAGTGAGAAAATCTGACTGACTTAAAACATGTAGTATATTTTCTACACTTTCTACAAGGGCAACGTAATATTACAAATATTACTTCACAGCATAGTGTTTTCCCTAAGGCGGATAAAAATACTACCATAAAACTTGAGCTAGCAGCTAAACTCCTGTCTTCTGCATGTAATGTTGTAATGTTCTACCCAATTTCTATGATTTCATGAATTTTATTTTATATGCACCTAGGCATTGGTGACCCCTTACAGCTGATATTTTTGCTGAGTGTTGTTTTCTTCACTGCAGCATTGGTGTGATGTGTGCATCCTAACAGGTCTAATAAGGTGGCTGGGACTGTATCATAGCTTAGGATAGTGATGCAACAAATGTGGATGAAATGTGGGCATTTAGCATCTGAGGCTACAAGGCAGGACCCTAAACAACATTTTTTCTCAGGGACCACCCTGTTTGTTGTGAAAAACTGAGCAGTAGATCACCCTCCTCTCCGCCTGGGGAACAATGCCCAGCCACAGGCTGGGAGTCCTAAACACACACCAGAAACACACAGAGACACCGGAGCTGGTGCACAGTGCAGCTTTTATTTAAAGAAAGTGCTTATCAGTGTCATAATAAGCAACATTACAACCACCATTTGGGGCTGAAATGTATCCCAGGCTCTCCTCACTAGTCACTCTGGCCACTAGTCACCCCCCCCCCTACCCCCACACCTACCCCTACCCCCACACCTACCCCTACCCCCATACCTACCCCTACCCCTACCCCCACACCTACCCCTACCCCTACCCCTTTCTCCCAGCCCTTTTTCCTTTTTAGTGGAGAGCTTGTGTTTTAAAAGAGTCCTCCCTTAACACTGCTCATCTGGCTTTCGTCAAGGGAAGAGTCCTGTGTTCAGTCCTGGGTCTGTGAAGTTGCTCCACCCCACTTGCCTCACACACTATTTAAGGACTGTATCAGTGTATCATTGCAAAGTATTGCCTTCCATGGGGTGCTGAGTGGTCTGTGTTCTTGTATTCTGTTTTTCTTGTTGCCAACTATTTTGAACTTGTCATCTGCACTTAGCCTCACGATACTAATGTTTTTTGACTGTGCTTGCTCTTTTTGGATTCTGTGTTTTGTCTTGCCCTTCTAATCCCGTTTGTCCCTGCCTGACTTGCAATGTGTTAAGGATGATGAGACTGGATAACCTCTGTTACTACTGTTTGCTAATGACTGAACTTGTTTTGTATGACACTTTGAACTCTTCTTCTATTATTAAATACTTTGCTGCAACTGAGTCCTCTCTCAGATCATCATTACAGAATACTTCACCTATTATGGACACCAGGCAGAAATCAATTCCTTTTGACAAGCTTTGTCTCATTAGAGAGCCTTGTTGACGAAATGCTGCAAGAACTCTGTGACTCCACAAACATGTTAGAACCCAAGAATGCCACAGCTACAGTATTCCTATCTGCCACTCGGCCTGCTCCCGTCTCCATACCTGAATGTTTTGTCGATAATCCAGGTACATGCCTCGGTTTCTTGCTGAAATGTTGCCTGTATTTTGTGCATCTGAAGAAGCTCTGGTGACTTTTGTTATTTCTCTACTAACAGGGAAGGCGTTGAAATGGCCTACAGTGATTTTGAATCAAAATGTGGTCAGTTAAACATCACTGAAAGAAGCGTTTAACCATCCAGTTCCAAGTAAAGCAGCAGGTGAACATTTACTTTCGATACAACGGCGGAGTGTGACTGCAGACAAATTTACCTTACAATTTCATACACTCACCACAGCCAGCAGATTTAATAAGCCCACTGGACCATGTACTTTCAAGGACTTAGAGAGGAACTAAAAATGGAAATAGCTGGTTGGAATGAGGAGCTTAATTTGGAAGAAATTACTGGGTTGTCTATACAGCCTGACAATCTTCAAAAAGAATTGTAGGCTTTATGTAAAAATGTCCATACCACCAAGCAAGGGGAGCCTATGCAAATCAGAAATACATGTATAAGCCATGAAGAAAAAGAACAGAAGAGTAACCAATGCTTCTTCTATGGTAAAGCAGATCACCGTGTTTGGCAATGCCCCTCTCCTCATCCGAAAACTGCAAAGTCAAATCTGCTGAGGCAGGCAAGAACCATATACAGTCCAAAGTGATTTGAAATACAAGTGGAATTTAAATAGCAGTCATAATGTATCTTCCTTTCTGTTCTATTACACTCAGGATATCTCATCAGTGAAACACTGGTAAACACTAACCAGTAAAATGTTACTCACAATTGTTTAGAATGCGTAATAAAAGGGACCGTCTATCAGAGAAGGTATCGTGCATAGTGTTACGTCGTCCATTGTAACGCATATCTGAGAGTTTTAATGTGGAGAATATAGAGCTATTAGTTACACACAGCACAAGAACACCTACTTTTTTGGGTCACGCATTGCACCCTTGGCAGACTGGGCTCAGTATTCCTCTCCACACCATGTCCTTAGCAAGAGGTATAAGGTAGAAATTTCCATTGAATATCAAGATTTAATGGACATCTTCACTGGAGCCCAACAACTCCCTCCTCATCATAGCAGCAATTGTGCCATTGAACTACTTCCTGGTGTTTTGATGCCCAAAGAAAAAATCTATCCTTTCACATTCAGAACAACAGGCACTAGATCACTACAATACAGAAACACTAAAGCTCAGATACATCTGGGCTATAGAAGGACAGAGGATTAAGTCCATGTATAGACAATTTTTTGTGGAAGTAAGTTTTATGACTGTGTGATGGGGGGATTTTCCTGGTTTGGTTTATTTTCAATTTTGTTTAATTGTGAGTGTTTTTTGTGTGGCCACTGTCTGTGTATGAGTTCACAGGTGTTTGGAATGATCTCCTCATCCACAAGCCAGCTTTGGACTGGTGACTTTTGTTTGTGTTCGTTTTTACTGATATTGAGACTTGGAAGGAATGTGATCGTAGAGTATTTTATAATGTGCTGGCATTTTTATGAAGTATATTAAACTCCAGTGTTGGATAAATAATTCAGTTGTCAGTCTGGTTGCTCACCCAGGAAACAATAGTATTAGCAGGGGCATGTGGGACTAAGAGTTCCCAGTACTCTTACTTACTGGGTGGCGTAGTCAGCACCTACACTTAATTATTGGGATAGGGAGTGTATAAATCTCTATCTTTAGGCTAGCTGGAGTCTTATTGCCTTATAACCACCGCCTTCGCTTGGGTTGGGTTCACGTAACCGCAACACACCGCGATTACATGTGGTCCTGTCACAACAACAAAGGGATTTGGGTTAGGTATGCCCATATCTATCCAATTTCCCCCAGCCAAACAAAATTATCATGTGACTGTTAGCTTTTAAGATCGGTCTGGCTGAGTTAAGGCACTGACTTGAGAAGGCAAAACATCCATTTTTAATTTTGATGGTCCATAACAAAATGCTAAGAAACTGAACCCACATCAGGCTGGTTGGTATTTTTCTTGACATTTTATTTCTCTCTATAATATTATCCAATAATCAATAATTAAAAGTAGATGCACTGTCACAATTTCATGAAAAATGAACCTGACAATGATAAGCCACTTCTATCCTCATCCCCGAATGCATTGTGGCACCTATTCAATGGGAGATATTCAAGCAAATCAAAGAAAAAAATATTGTAAAACCTGCTAAAATGCTGCCAGGTAAAGTGTACGTTCCACAACAATTTTGAAAAAAATCATACAGATTGTTGATTTTCACCAAGCAATAGATCTTGAGTTAAAATAGACACAGAAATATTGCAATTGCAGTTATGTCAAGGAAGCTCAGTTTGTATACCATGTCCCAGTCCCAAATCAACAAATGCAAAATCCTATGGATTACTACAATCTTTCCACACCCTCACGAGACCCTGGTTTCACATAGTAATGGATTTTATTACTGACTTGTCCATGTCATCAGAAAAAACAGTGACACTGGTAGTTATTGATCGATTCTCAAAAGCCTGCAGACTCCTTCCACTAAATAAGTTATCCACAGCTATGGATATGGTGGATCTACTATTTCATTACATTTTGTATGACATTCCGAAAGAAATTGTCACAAACCAAGTTACACAGTTTGCCTCACGAGTATGGAGAGCATTTTGTAAAATTGTTGATGTCAGCTAAATATGCCAGAATATCACCCTTAAACAAGTGGATGAACAGAGAGACTAAATTGGGAAATATTAAGCATGTTATGCCCCTACTGTAGCAGAGAACAAAAGCATTTAGAGCAATTCCTCCTGGGTTAGGTGTACTCACAAAACTTTGCGCTTCATGCTTTCACGAATCGTTTCCCCTTTCGGTGTGCATTAGGGTTCCAATCATCATTCTTGCCAGAAGTGGAACAGACCACAGAGATCCTACCAGTAGAGACTTGAGTGAGGAATTGTAAAAGATTCTGCTGCAATAACAAAAAAGAATCCTAAAGTCTGGATCTATCAGCAGCCTTTGATACAGTTTCCTGTTATCCATACTCGAACATAGGCATGTCAGGCAGAGCTTATTCCTGGTTCAGATCTTACTCTGGGCATTCATTAAAGATATTATGGTTGGGACAAACATTATCATCCCATCAGCTGCCCACTGGAGTCCCCCAAAGCTCTGTACTGGGGCCCCTGCTTTTTGCAATTTACACTACTTCCTTAGGCTTGAGTATCTGCCCTCATGGCTTCTCGTATCACTGCTATACTGATGACACACAGATCTATCAAACCTTCTGTCCATCAGAATATAACAATATATAAATAGCCTCTTCACTCCTCATCCCATCCAAGGTGCCAGCATGTCATGATGACCAGCTATCCTTCTCATATTGTTTCTCTCTCATGTCGCTCAGAAACATCAGAAAATCAGCCCTTACCTGACTGAATATGTCACCCAACTCCTGGTACAAGCGGCGGTTATCTCTCATCTGGATTACTGCAACACCCTCCTTATGGGACTCCCAACTGGTACAATAAGACCCTTATAGCTAGTTTAGAACACTGGTTTGACTGGTTTTCAACCAACCCAAAAAGGCATATGCTGCCCCACTGCTAATTGAACTACACTGGCGACCCATAGCTGCTCAAATAAAGTTCAAGTCACTAACTCTTGTCTACAGAGTGACATCTTGATCTACACCCAGCTACCCAAATCTTATCATTCAGACTTAGGATCCTACTCATTCCTTCTTCTTCTCCAAGGGGCAATGTTTGGCTCTGTCATCCCTACACTGATATATGTCACTCTGGATAAGAGTGTCTGCTAAATGGCATAATGCTAAAATGCCAACCCAGTTCAGACTGTTGGTTGTTATTCTGTGGCTCCTTGCTCGTGGAATGAGCTGACAAATGCAACCAGAGCAGCAGAATCCCTCTCTATCTTCAAGAACCTTGAAGAGCACTTCCACTCCTGATGCACTATCTATCATAAATCCTAGCACCTTACATCTTCCTGAACTACTCTCTACTTAAAGATTTTGCATTTAGAGCTCTTTAGATCAAGAAATCTGGTTCCTCCACGGTCTTGAACCATGAGTATTTCTTCAAATTGTAACGTAAAGTCTGTGGCCACACAATTACCCCCATAATATTGTTTTCACCCAGTGTTTCATGCTTCAGGGTTACAACCATTTTGTGCTACTCTAGGTAGGGTAAGAGAGAGAGAGATCCTGGGAAGCTACCCCCTCCTATGGTTATGGATGGAGCCCCTGCTTATGAAGTCAAGAGCATTCTGGATTCACAGAGGTGCCAAGAAGGACTACAATACCTGATTAATTGAAAGGGGTATGGCCCAAAAGAACAAGGTGCTGGACCCTTCCCTCATCCAAGAATTCCACAAAGCCCTTCCAGAAAGACCACCACAACATATATAAGTGCCAAGGAAGGAGAGTCTGTGGTGTGGACATTTCACTGTGCCTGATTAAAGAACTTCCTATTGTAACACACTTTAAGGAGTCAGTGTGGAAAGTATAATTGTGACTATTGCCTTTCACACTGTACTAAGCATTCTGTATTCTTGGCTTTCTGATTTTCATGTTGACAACTATTTTGTACTTTGATTTCTGCCCTTAGCCTTTGCCTATTTTACTCATGTTTTTGGTTTTGTGCTTTGATATTTCTCTGACAATGTTATGAGAACATTTATTTAGGGCCTATTTGTAGTATGGTTGTTCTATGCCATTCATTTATGAACACAACAACAGTCTCAGGAAACAGTGCTGCAAATGACTAGTTTATATTCATTAGCTTAGTAATGAATAAAAAAAAACCTAAAGTGAAAACGTATTAAAGTTAAGATGATCTCCACAAGCCCTGATCACATTGATTTGCTTAGGAATAAAAAGTATGTAAATTTAATTTTTCACCTAAAACAGGTCACACTACTCTTCGAGGTACACTGAATTTCTAAATGCAGTAAATCTAATATTTAGGATCTTAGAAACAGTAGCTTTGGTTTTTATAAGGTGAAACACTACAGATGATAAACACTACATTTCTGAAGACCTATCCTGGTCAACAAACACCACAGCAGTCCTGAGGAAGTCACAGCAGCTCCTGCACATTTTGCTGGTTCTCAGGAATAAGGATCTGGGTGTCAAGCTGCTGACCACTTTCTACCCCTCAGCCATAGAGAGTATCCTGGCCTTCAGTCTCACAACATGGCATGCGGGCGGCTCACCGGCCAACCGGAAAGCCCTACAGAGGGTCATAAGGTCAGCACAAAAGGTCATTGGCTGCACCCTTCCTTCACTGGATGACATTGCTGACTCCTGGTGCCTCTCCAGAGCCAAGAACATTTTGAAGGAACAGTTCCCGCCCTGGCCCTTCCTTCTTTGACCTTATGGCCTCAAGGAGGCACTACAGGGCATTAAAAACAAAAACAAACAGACTCTTAAAGAGCTTCTACCCCATGTCATACAGACAAACACCACAAATAACACTATGCCCATAGCACACTACCTGCCATGACACTTTATCAAGGAATCGTTATTTATACATATGTGCACATGTATATTCTGTCTTACTGTGCAATCTCACTGCATATTGTGTACTTTTCTGTCCAATTACTGTGAAGGGCACCTACAAACTCTCTGTATCTTGTGTACAGTGACAATAAAGGCATCTTATCTTATCATCAATTGCAAACAACAGTTATAACAACCTGTTGTCAATAATTACTGACAAATACTTGAACAAGATGTTAAATGTTTATCCATGAGATTTGTTTTTTAAATCTGGGCTTTAAAAGTGTTGGCCCATCACCAGAAAGTTGTGAGGTTGGTCCCCAGTGATGCAAAACCCATCTGTGGTCAGAAGTTCAAGGGAGCACAGATGCCTTAGCTATCTGTGTGGCTAGGATGGTCTTCCCTTTCCCCATCACTAATGTGATGTCAACCAACAAGAACATCTGCTAGATGATGTAACAGAATTGGCATTTAGTGTTCTTTCAAAGCACATTGAGCAATCGAATGACACTGCGTTAAGCAGCAAAAAAGAAACAATGTGGCAACAAGTTACAACAAGTGACTGGTCGTCATTCTCTCAGTGTTGCTGGTATCGTCTGAATGGTGCAGTCATAACTAGTGGGGGGAACTGGGACACAGCTAAATTGAGGAGAACTAATGTTGATTAATACACTAATTTTGACTAATGTCCAAAATTTAAGACTACCTTTGAGGATGAGGATGAGCCAGAAACTTAGCCATTTATATTAATGTTGTCATTAGTACACAGGATATTTTGTACAAAGACAAATTTAGATATTCTAGATAGATTCAACAGAAAACTGATGTTTGATGATACATGATGTTTCCCTTATATTGTATTACTGTCACGGCTAGGTCAGTGGCCGGTTAGGGCCACGGCTTTTTGTTAATGTTTTTGTCCTGATTTTGCCCTGTTCTGTTTGGTTCATGTTTTGGGAGTTTTATTTTGGATTCATGTTTATGCTTGTGTCACGTGTCCTTTGTTTTCACCTGCCTTGAGTTTTGTCTCGTGATTTAGTTCTGTATTTATAGTCTGTGTCTGTTAGTTTACCCTCATGTGTCCATCGCCTCATTATCCTGCTCGTGTTTTCCTCTATTCTAGTTCCCAGTCCTCATGTTTTGCGATCCAGGAGGCCTGCGTGCCTTTTTCATTTTTTTCTTTCTAAATAAAGAATCACTAGCATGGAAATCTGCCTGTCTGGCCGTTCCTGCTTCCCAAGAGGAGACGCATGGTCGGGGGGTACCTGCCTTTACTTCTTGTATAAGTAATGTGTTGGAAATTACTGGCATAGTTGATCATTCATTTGCTGCAGGCCCTAAAACAGTGTAAATGTGGAATGCGAATTACATGAACACAATTGTCCAGTTCAGCCATAAGTCCCAATTTACCTAAGAAAGTACAGCAAATATATAATTACAATAAGAGTTGATTCATAAGCCTACTTTCAGCTGGCTACCCTTAGGAATGACCTCTTTCTGACAAGATTGGAGATTCTTTATTAACTCTGAAGTCCAGCATATAAATATTAAATGAAATAATGATTGCAAGGTTAAAGTGCAAATTTTTAATGAATGAACATTTACATTTATATCGGGTGCGTCTTTTACGTCCATTTATACACACAAATGGACAACTGGTGGCTGATTTACTTTGGTTCCTCAAATGCAATACAATATTCTGCATTCTAAGGCCCTTGATACACTTAAGGTCTAGGTATTGAATGTGGACAACATCCTCCTATGGGCGTGAGTCTTCTCAGTGTCAGGTCAATGAACCATGTCTGTTACAACACTGAAGTTAATTCCAGAGCTCTAGAGTCTCATGAAGGAAGAGCTTTCAGAACAAGGAATACTTTAGTGCCAGTATATTGTCATCTTTTGGATTTCCTGCTTTAGACAAGGACATTATTTGATCATTAAAAAGGTTTAATAAAATATCCTATGAGAGTTTATGCTTGAAATATCAGCTTGAAAAAGCTTGCTTAGAGGAGTGCGCTGTGGGAGTTCCACGACACTTGTTTTAAATCTGATTTTACATACATTCAAGCAAGAAAAGGTAATACGCCGTGGTAGTGAATAATATAAATAGATTATGTAGGCAGGAGATGTACCTGTTTTACAGTAGATATACCTGTTTCGCTGGTGAATTCACATAGAATGTGTATTTTATAGAAAAAGCTGTCATCGGATTTGGCTATATGAGCAAACACCAATTATGTATTCCTTTGACACAGTGATACAGCACCCCAGTAAAGATGAAACAAACCCAGTTAAACAGTTCTCAGGTGTTTTCTAATATAGATGTAGAGCTAGAGCAGAGAGCCTCTGCGTGGAAAGTGGGGAAACTGGGTTGACTCTCACGATGCCAGTGGAAATTGTGGGCTTTGCAGTCGTTGCCCAAACTGCTGCCTGATTAATGGAGAGTGTAAGGGGTATCTGAAGCAGCATAAATAGGTAAATACATGTTGAGGGTAAACAAACAGTCCAATTAATCCACTATGCAGACAAAAGCATTGGGATACCCTAACCGTTACACAAACAGGGATTTAAATGATATTACATTCAAATTCACATACTTTAATATAGATCTTTGCAGCTAGTACAGCTTCCACTCTTCTTGAAAGGTTGTCCACAAAATTTTGGAGTGTTTTGGAGGGACTTTTTCCCCTTTTACCCTGTAGAGCATTTATGAGTCAGACACTGATGTTGGATGAGAACGTCTGGCTCACAATCTTAGTTCCAGTTAATCCCAAAGGTGTTGGATGGGGTTGAGGTCAGAGCTTTGTGCGGCCAGCCAAGTTCTTCCACACCAAACTCATCCAACCATGTCTTTATGGGCCT
Organism: Phenacogrammus interruptus; assembly: GCA_037974425.1. Lineage (NCBI taxonomy): Eukaryota > Metazoa > Chordata > Actinopteri > Characiformes > Alestidae > Phenacogrammus > Phenacogrammus interruptus. Next base: position 15,957 of record JBBPCW010037465.1, read on the forward strand.
TGCTTTGTGCACTGGTGCCCAGTCATGCTGAAATAGAAATGTTTCTTCCCCAAACTGTGTCCACAAAGCTGGAAGCATGGTGTTGTCCAAAATGTCTTGTTACACTGAAATATTAGATTAAGCCCTTCACTGGAAGTAAGGGACCTAGCGGAAATGTTGAAAAATAGGTGTGTCCCAATACTTTTGTCTCTATAGTGTGTTCTAGAATGGACAGATATTTAGTTTTAGAGCATAGTCTCTCACTTCTTTGCTTCCCAGAGCTCATGCTGCCTCTTCAGAAGAGGACTCTTTACAGAAAAAATCCTTCATCCCGCACTCTGCAATTTCCTCATCAGAGTGCTTCTCACACTCGTCCTCAGGACCCCTTTGATGCTATACTTATTTTTTCTCTATCCTTGTTTTATGCTACTTAGGTTGGAACAACATATGGACAGTTTGGGGGACTGTGAGGACCACCCATCTAGATAATTATTAATCTAGACAAGAGGTTTAAGGTCCTTGAATCAAGTTCCTGTTCCTGAATTTTGTTCACTGCCAGTGGTTCCAACATCCAGGACTGTTCACTAAATGTGCCTGTGTCATGGTCTGGATTGAAGACCTCTGCTTTAGATGATCAAAGGAATTGGTCATCTGCAACTAGGATGCATTGAAACACTATCATTATATTTATGTTTGGCTTGGACAGCTGTGATTCAGATACACTAATATTTCAGTTGCGCGTTCTAGGAAGGATAGAGAAACATGTCCAGCACTTAGCAGCTAATTTTGTCAATTCTTATGCATATGATCACGATTATTTTTACTTTGCTACAAAGTACACACATGTTGAGCATTGGCATGTCATAAAAACATTAAGCTCCTGAAGCAAAACATTTGATTGTCTTTTATGAGAATGTTGCTTATTCACTTTATAAAATTATGAATTGGCTTGTATGGAATGGCTGAGTCATGAAAAGGTTGTCAGATGCAATTACAGGTTCATGCTCTAATTAAAGCTATAATTGATGGCATTTGGTTTGTTTAGTTGTGGTCAGCAATAGTAAGTCATGCTCTTCTTTGTATTTGGTAGCCTTGTTGTATAATTATAGGGACAACAATCAACGAAGAAGAAGAAGAAGAAGAAGAAGAAGAAGAAGAAGAAGAAGAAGAAGAAGAAGAAGAATTTTTTATTTGTGATTGCTTAAAAAATGGGTCGCTACTGCTAGCCATACTAGCATTAACAGAGTGTAGCGAGTCAAAACAAAGACTCATACACAAAAGAAACTAAATAAACGGAGATAACTGTTGAAAATTGGGGAGAATTTTTTAAAACACTAAAATATGCATAAAAGTGAGGGGTTACTGTTATCCATATGTGTCGTTCAGTATGTATTCACAAAGTATTTAGATGTCAAGTAACCCTTGTAGACTCACTTATAGACCTGTTACAGTAGTAAAGTTGAAAACTGTTCATAACTGGTTTAGACTAACAAGCTGACTATTACCTGAAGGGATCCAAAGTATAATGTGAATATAAACAAGAAAAGTGTCTGTCATGTGACCAATATAGAGCACCTTGCTGTTGTAGCTTCTCCACTCGTTTGGCAGCATCCCAGCCTATTCTCTTTCTCAGCTGTGTTATGATCCCCCAGGCAGCTTTAGTACAGAGGTGGTTTCAAATATATGATATTCTCTTTCACTAATATTTCAAATCATATGAAGGTTTTCTGCAGACCACCAAACGAGGGTCTCAGCTACTGGACAATAGTCTCAAAGATTTTTCTTTAACAGCTATGGATCTGTTCTGGGATTATATATCCATTAAAGAATACATAAATGATGTATGAGATGCTGTCACCCCCCCTCCCATAATACAATCCCACAGTCATGTACTCTATCAGGTTTTGGCATAAACTGAGACATTCTATATTTGCATTTTACTCAGTTAATATGTATGAAATACACTCATCTTTTCTTTTACATTTACAGTATATTCATAAGTTTAAATATGAATTTTATGAGCCAGAATTTTTTTTATCCCTCATTAAATACCTACGAAGCCTGATATAATTATAACGTGGATCACCAGACCAATGTTAGATGAGCTATTAAGTGACAGCAAATTGAATGAAAAATTCGGAAGTTACCGAATGCATTTAAAGTTACAGGACTTATAGAGTGTGACTATGGCATCACCTCACTAGCAGTAAACAGTATGTCTTAATTTTTTCTCTTATATTCTTTCTATGTTATTAAGTTTTATTTGACATTTTCAGTTATAGTTGTTCACTCAACAACTGTCCAGTGCTTAACTGATTACTGGTCAAAACCTATAGTGTGTAAAAATATTTGACTTCTGTTCGTAGGTTTCACACTATCACTTATAGATTACAGTGGGACAAAAGCTTATCACTCTCTTTGGTAATGTTTACTAGACTTGAGATGGGTTTGCTTACTTATCGGGTTGACTTAAAGTTACAAGATTGATAGCACAGATAATGCGATGGTTCATAAACAGGCTGGCTAAGTACGGTTGGCTGTGTAATTCTGAAGCGAACGGGTATTTGTGTGCAGTGCTTATTATATAATCAGTAGTCTAATCCAAAGCTGACAGCTTGTACACAGATTTACAACAGGGAGAATTGCAGTTCTGTCAAAGCCCTATGGAAATCTGTTGTATTATTTAGGTGTGGTTTTGGCCTAGTGGGTAGGGTACTTGCTTCTGGATACTTGCCTTTGGTGCCTTGGGTTCAAATCCTACCTTCAGCACCACCACCGGGTTCCTGAGCAAGACCCTTAACCCCAAGTGCCTTAAGTGAGACTGCCCCTGTATTTAAGGAATGAAGTTGTTATGGATAAAAGTGTCTGCTACATGCCATAAATGTATGTTTAAGGGTCAGAAAGGCATTTCATTACTCTTGTTAACTTATAAACAGTGAAACAACTTGTCTTGTCAAGTGCATCAGAGAAGTGTTTTTTGTTGAATACAAAATATGCCAAAACCTATTATTTTTCTGCACCATGCAGTTTTATTACACTGTGATAATGTGGAGTGTGTTATTTGTAACAGCTCCCATCAGCATGATTGGTGCTATACTGGAGCCATGGTTTGTCAAAATCAGAGGCATGCTGACGATAAGAAAGTATGCCTGGAATATCTAACTCATTATTTATGGGGAACAAAGCATTTTAAAAGGATAATGTAAAGTAAAGATTTTTTTTTCCAATTAATGCAAAACAAACACTTTGAACTGCTCCTTTGCCTTCAGCTTTACCTCCCCAGCCGCCTGACCATAGTTCCAAAACCACCCACTGTGGTGCTTTCTCACAAGAAGCATCCAGGGACTCCAGCATCAGTGTTCAGCAGGTACCCCCAGTGGACCTGTGGTTTGTGTAGCTTCCTGTGGCCGAATTCTTGCAGAGAGGAAAAAGGTCCTTAAACCGTGGCACTGAAGCTTTTCAAATATCTGCTCAGACTCACACAGGGATTCACACTTCAAGTGTTATGAGCAGTAACACCAAACATCCCTGGAACTGGGTTTATGAAGATGAAGACCACCTCCCCCTCGGTGGGCTTCCCAAAAAGACTAGGGATTGGCTCTGCTCGATCTGCAGATTTTATTGCTTTTAAACAAAACCCCAGCCGTCTTACAATGAACCACACAGATTCAGAGCTTGCCTAACCACAGTGCACAAGGATGTTAACATTTGATTTATAGAGTATGCAAACCATCAACAAATCAAACAAATCAACAAATTGCAGTGACTGACAACAGAAGGAAAAATCCCACTGTAAGGGGAAAGAAAATGATTCTCAACGCTGAATGTGTATAATAAGATGCAAGACTCTATTCATGATCATAGTGTTTGTGCATTTTCCTGCCGATTTATACCAGTCAAACTGAATTTGCCCTCCTGTCGATAGGTATAATTGCTGCATTTGCTGCTTGGTTAAACACTACCGCACATTACAGCTTTGAAAATGTGTTTGAAAAGTCTGCATGCTGTTTCAGCCTATTATACCAACTTTATACCTCTGATATGTTGGCTGATATATGGAGATGTTGGCTAAAAATACCATGTCTATTGTTCATTATTTTTAGTGAAATCAACCAATCTTGTTTTGATTTGATTTCTGCTGGGCAGGACGGATTTTGTGAGACAGGCATCACTCTGTGTCTGTGTTCAAAATGCTTTCCTTTCTACGTCATTTTTACTGAAACTAACATTTTGGAAATACAAAAATTGCATGTGTTTTTTGTGCATGACATATTGAATGTAAAATAAACAAAATGTAATTTGACATTGTGTGTTCTGACCCCTGTGTTTGTATTTATGAACAACAGCCTAGACAAGTTGTAGCATAATCTACTGTAGGGAACTGAGGGGTCAGAGGAAGAGCAATTCCCAAACCAGGTCATGTTGCACCTGCCCAGCATGCTCTTCATAGTACCTCTGTAGAATTTGGTGAGGATTGGGACAAGGGGTGAGGCTTCCTTGGCAATGAAGTTGGTGTTGAGTTTTAACATGGGGTTCTTTTTGTCCACATTAAAAGACTGCATCAGTTTTTATAGCCATTGCATTCCCTCATTCCCACTGATTCCCTCTAATTCCCACTGATTCCCTCTAATTCCGACTGATTCCCTCTCATTCCCACTGATTCCCTCTCATTCCCACTGAGGCCTCCCATTCCCTAGACCAAGTTCAACAGTTTTATCTTCCTGCTAGATTCTGAGGAACTCTATGAACTCTATGAATGCTGATAAAACCCTTAACCATCCCTGGGTACACTCTGGACTGAGATCTCTTCATATCAGCTGGGGTCAAACAGCACACCTGGTTGTTGCAGGGAGAGGTGGTCTTTCTCTTGTTATATCCTTCTGTGCCTAAAACCATGTGTAGAAAGTATCAGGAAGGAAGGCTTTGCCATTACAGGCAGGTGGGGATGACCTGTAGTTGTACTTTTGGTTGGATGAGGTGATGGTAACATCAGTGATAGCAAAATCATCAATGCGCTTGCTAATTTACACAGTTACAGTTGCTGTGTACTCATCCAGGTTAGTAGCTTTTTGTCCTGGCATGTCTGAGGTGTGGTCTGTGGGCTGGGATGAACATAACACCCCTCATTTGAATGGTTATACAAACAGTCTGGCTGGGTGTGAGTTTTAAAACTCACTGACAATAAGTTCTCTCAGTGTGTGTGTGCATGTTAGCACTAAATGGGCTGTAAGCTATGCAACTATGAGCATTGGGGTGAATTCCCTTGCTAATTTGAATGATCAGTATCTAACAGTCACAAACTCTGGCAGTGATGAGCAGTAACTAGAGCAGTGGTCGGCAACCTTAACGCTCAAAGAGCCATTTGGACCCGGTTTCCACAAATGAGAAAACGCCAGGAGCCACAAATCCTAAAATGAACATAACACTTCTTTTTTTTTTTTTTTTACTCGTATGCTTCGTATAAAAACTAGGCTAGTGTGTTTCTTGTGAAATTGTATTTATTCAAAGAAAATATTTTAAACATTTAGAACTCTGTAAAATAAACACAAACAATTAAACACATTGTATTTTATTGTTACAAGATCACAATAATCTCAAAGTTTCAAACTACTATTAAAAAAATCAATGAATAGAAATAAAATACACTTAACACCTAGAACGGCTGACGGCTTCAATTGAGTAATTTCATCAGAATCAGAATAACGTCTTTTTGCCTATTGGAGCAGCAAGCATGCTCTGTAAGAGACATATGGGTGTGGTGTAGGCACGTGTACACACACATTTTTACATATTGTTGTTGTTTAATACTGCGGTGCTTGAGAGACACCATTGACCGGAATCAATTTCCTTGTATGTGTCGCTCACATACTCTGCCAATAAACATGATTCTGATTCAGCGACTGGCACTGTGCGACGGGCTCTGCGTCCAAAGTCTGCATCAACCAGGGCTGGACTGGCCATCGGGCATACCGGGCCTTGCCCAGTAAATTTGGGCCGGCGCGGAATCCCCGCAGCTGTTATATGTATAGCCAGTTAGTGTTATTAGATATTTTTCAAAGCCACAGGGAGCCTCAACATAACGATGAAAGAGCCATGGGTTGCTGACCCCTGAACTAAAGACTAGCATGCATCATTCCATTGCTTCCACTTCAGGTCTTACAATCTACATTTCTTTAAAACAAACAAAAAAACAAGCAACAAGGAACAGTCTGTAATTTAGGCTGAGTAATCTGCTGAATATACTCTTAGCCTAGCCTAATACAGACACCTGCCTGCCACTAGCATCAGGTGATGCCAAGCTCTGAATATACCAAGGTTACCTGCTATACCAGTACCTCTGCTATACCAGTAGCCGAGTCTAATGATAGAAAAGAGCACAAGTTGTTTTGAATTCTGCCTATAGATTGCACCAAAATTTGAGACTTGAGACTTGAAGTGGCCACTGCAACTTCTTGTGCTTGGATCTATGATCACACACAGAGAGTGCAATCACATTAGAAGCTGTCTTGTCTCTAGTAAACCTATTTTGTTGGCTGTGGAGTCAAATGCTTGATTTACATATTACCAAAATCTATATTTCTCTAATTCAACATATACAGCAGATACTTCTGGGAGTGCATGTGTCAGGTTTTCATTATTCGGCAGCCTCCAGCTCATTAGTTGGATATCATGTTGTTAAAGATTAAATACAAAACAAATTAAGTAGGACAGCACTAAAAAAGAGGCGGTATATAGCACAGCAATCTCAAATATTTTAAGGCATCAAGTGATGCGAATGAGTTAAATATATTAAAATAGATCCAGCCAAGCCACAGTGAGAGTTTAGATTAGATGTGAGTGCCTATAGTGTTTCATCATTTTTGTGCTACAGCAGAAATTGTCTAGCTGAAAGAAACAGAAGATAAATGAGATATTGGTGTCCACATTCTTATCCTTGATTGTTATAAAGCACACATGAGGCTCACATGCTTCATCCTAGGTCTATTATTCAGCTTTGTATTGACTGATGTACTGGATGCACTGATGAAGTGATGCACACATTCATCCAAATGTGTGCATCATTTCCACGTAAATTGAATATATTCACACAAAATCATTATTTAGGTTACTCATGTTTGCCAGTGACCATGCTTATATCATAAATTTATGAAATAATGGAAATGTTTGAAATGTTTGAATAATTCCATGCATCATTATCATTTTTTTTAATAGTATGCAGTCCAGTTAAATTTTTGGTGTACTAAATCACACTCTCACCTTTGAAAATAGATGAGTCAAAAAGGTGTCTATGGCATAGAAACATCACTTTTGGCTCCTTATATATTTTTTAGAAGCTCCCTCCTCAATAACCATTTGAGTAAATAGAATGTGTGAATGTAAAGAACCATTTTGAAGGTTATAGACCCTCCACTTCAAGCAAATGTTCTTTGCCAACCTAATATTTTTGTAAAGAGCTGGACAGCCAAAGGACCATTTAGGAACCCTTATTTCAAGATACAATGTTCAGTGTAATTATTTTTATTTGCATTTTATATCAGTTGTGGATGTTTCAACATATACATGAGTGAAATAATTCCACAATTACTTATTATAAAAAGTTTGATTGAAAAACAATGTTCCGTTTGCCTGGAGTTACCTGCATAAAATGTAAGCAATATTGGATCTTGATCATTTTCCCTACGAAAGAAAACATGGCATAATTATGCCATCAATTTTTGGACAGATGATGTATTTCCTGTGTCTAAAATGTGTTGTCTCTTAGCAAGCTCACTAAATGTGCTGAAACCATTCATCATTTGTAACACATCACTATTTAGAGTGTATCAGTACTACAATACGATAATTGTTTCACTGTGTTACTTATCTGTAGTATTTTTATCCAGTATTTCTGTATACAGCATAGTGTATTTTCATATTGAGTTTTTTTGGTTTCCCCTTTATTTAGATTTTATTTAGACTTTGCAGACACAGTGATGAGAATTATATAAAATGTTGTCATTAGTAAGCGATTTCCTCTGGGATCAATAAAGTTTTCAGATTCTGGCTCTGATGAAATACCATTGATTCGATTGATGACCTAATTACAATGGCACGAATACAGTTAATTTTATGATTCATTCATTTTTCTGTAACTGCTTAATCCTTATTAGAGATGAGGGTATTTAGAGCCTAGCCCAGGGCCATGGTAGTATAATATGATGTTAATATTATTATGTTTTTTCAAAAAAAAAAAAAAAAAGATCTTTATCAGAGCATCAAACAGTTCAGAAAGCTCCACCTCTTTTAGATGCTTTCTTTGTATAAAGCTGCATGTCCTGTTTCAGAATTGTATGACCTTTCATTCTTTTCTCCTGACATCACTGCATTGTATTATCCTCAAGAGGACAAATGCAGGTCTTAACAAGAAGCACACTTATTACTGGCTCTCAGTTGTGATTGTGGGGGAATAACAATGCGGATGCTCTTAGTTGAAAGATTTTGCTCTGTTCTGCAAAAACAGCCTAAAGCTTTTCGTCAGAATAAGACAGATTCCTCAGCCTCTTACCTCAAGCTGATTAAAATATTCATACATCACTTAACATTCTGAAGAAAGCTGGATATTTTTGGAAAAATGTCTCTTTTTAAAAAAGACAAAGGCCTTAATGCACAGAGGGCTTTCTGGGTACTAAAATATTTCACGTTGATATCTGTGACAATAAACTGGCCGTCTATAACGTATGTCCAAAGGATTGCAGACACCTGCTCATCTAACATCTATCAAATCCATGGTATAAACAGAGAGGCTATCTCCCATTTGCTGCTTAAAGCTTCACTGAAGGCTTCAGGAATGTGGTGAGGGTTTGATTGTATTGTCACAAGAGCATTAATGAGGTCAGGCTGATCAGTTAGGGATTGCACCTGTCACTCCATTCTGGGTGTCAGTTTCAAAACTCACTGCCATTACGTTCTCTCAGTATGCGCGTTAGTGCTAAAATGTGAGGTAAACAGCAGATATGGTGAATTCCCTTGGTAATTTAAATGATCAGTATCTAACACTCACAAACTCCGGCAGTGGTGAGCAGTAACTAGAGACTAGCACCACATTCATGCATCATTCCATGGCCTCCACCTCAGGTCTTACCAGAGAGAGACACATTTCTGTCTGAATGGTAAGCTAACAGTTACCTTCTCAAGCACCTTCTCAAAAATGAATGAAAAAACACATCTGTAAACACGGATTCACACAATTAGAAAGATGTGCAAGAATGTCTTTGGAGGGGTTCATGTACATTTCGACCTTGAAAGGATAGGGACGTTTCATAAATGAAACATAGATGAAGAGTGAAAAATCTTTTGAATGATTAAAGAGCCTCCCAGGTAATGTAAAGCCAGTGCATGCCAATCAAAAATTGTTTCCAGTTGTATGGCCAAGCCAAGAATATTTTAGGATTCTTTATTTATTCAGAAACCTTTTTTTTTTTTACACTATTTCAATCAGTTCCTGAAACAGTTGTAAATTTGTGGCTCTAAGGTGCTTCGATCCACGTCGGCCTGAATCTTTATGTTAAGTATTTCTTTGTTTTTATTTTTCTCCACCAGCACACTCTGGTCATGGGAGCTTACTGTATAAATATTTCTGTATTTTTGGGACAAAACAGATGCACTCTGTAGTTTATAAATGCAGACTGTAGATCTGTTTCTGCGAATCATTTGTTACATTTACGGCATTTATCAGACGCTTTTATCCAAAACGTATATATATATATATATGTATATATACATGCATATATATATGGTTGGTCAAGAGTTCATTTGCTGGTTTGCTGCTGGTCATTTTTGTATCAAGTGAAAATCTGACATGTTCCTATTGTATCTTAGAATTAGAAAAATACAAACACTATATCTGTCATTCTCTTGATGTCTTGCAGTCATGTCTATGAAATGTTTAGAAGTCTCTGTGACTGCTCAGGTTTTATGGGGGAAGAATTTTGAGTCAAAGTAGGCAGCCAAAACCAGGGTGATGCATCTTTAAAGCACTCTGTTCCCCTTTTCTTGTCTACTAGGGGAGAGTACAGAGCTTGCGTTGCATAATGAAATACATAAGCCTGCTGAGTCAAGATTAAAGATTCACTTTACTGTCCATCAAATAAATGCAAATTCACCTTTTAGACCCAAGCAAATGTGAACCAAGCCACAGAAAAAAAATGATTGCTGTTAATACAAAATAAATCTCATAAGTTATTAAACTAATAAATCGACTGTTATTTTTTGTACATACTGAAACCCAAACCTGTTTATTATGATCTGTGGTCAAGCTTAATAGTAACAGAACTAGTTGTTACCAAGATTTGTAAGATTTGACAAATATTCAAAGATGACACAATTGGTAATTTATAGTTTATCGATTAGTGTACCTCACATGTGCACAAAATTGTCCATTTTATCGGCTCCACTGACCCCATATATACACTGTGTTTATATAAAATCACTGACTATGGCCCATTTGTTACTCCGTGATTTGTCAGCCACCATCTCTCCTGTCCATCCATAGAAAAGGACCACTTTAGGACCACTGCTGACCAGATATAATTCAAGTAGAGGACCATTCTTCACCATCCAATGTCAAAAATCTCTTGGCCTTGCCACTCAGTTAGGAGCCCCAAAATACAACCAATCTATCACATTTGTAACACTTATCTTGGTTGTCAAATAAAACCATGAACAAATACAAAAAAAAAATCATCATTCCACACGTGCTTTATTCTCTCTGCATTTGCCTCAAAAACTTTAAAGATACGTCACAAGAAAGAGGGAATCACAGGGCAAATACGTATTTTACTAGACTAGTAGAGGTCTGGGTTCCACCCTTTGGAAGCTGTCTTTGAAAGGTAGGTGTGTGGGATCAGTTAGCATATTTTACTTCCCACTAAGTCTTAAACATGTCATTAAAAATGTATTCCTTCAAAAGAAATTAAATATTTAAAAAATATTCATTTAGATCTATAAATGAAATGTAGTAACCATAAAGAATATATTTAGCTCTCCTAAATGTGGAAAAAAATACATTTGAAAAGAGACCTAGGAGACTTAGAGTTTCTAAAAACTGTAGCATTGCATGTATCTCCTCTGAAATCACAGAGCAAGAACTTATAGATCCATGATCCATGAGTCCATGATTTCTTAGATTTCTTCTCCTTGAGGCACCACAATATTCCTCTTGCTCCTAACAGTTACCTTCTCAAGTACCTTCTCAAAAATGAATGAAAAAACACACCTGTAAACATGGATTCACACACTTAGAAAGATGTGCAAGAATGTATTTGGAGGGGTTCAGAGACTGATTCCTGTACATTTCGACCTTGAAAGGATAGGGACGTTTCATAAATGAAACATAGATGAAGAGTGAAAAATCTTTTGAATGTTTAAAGAGCCTTCCAGGTAATGTAAAGATAGTGCATGCCAATCAAGAATTGTTTCCAGTTGTATGGCCAAGCCAAGAATCATTTAGGATTCTTTATTTATTCAGAAACCTTTCTTATACTAGGACTATTTCAATCAATTCCTGAAACAGTTGTAAAATGTGGCTCCAAGGTGCTTCGATCCACGTCGCCATGATTGTTTGTGTTAAGTATTTCTTTGTTTTTATTTCTCTCCACCAGGACCCTCTTGTCCTCGTGGCCTGATCGGAGATCAGGTGTTTGCTTCAAGAGCGATGGGCCGTGAAATTAAGGGTTGCAGTAAAGTTGCTGAAAGGTGAGCATTTGTGACGCGTCTCCACAGATGAGCTCTGGATAATTTATGCTTTTGGCTTCATGCCCCTCTGCTCCTAATGGGCACCTGAATGATCTTTACTGATGGTGCTCTATGGAAGGACTTGGACATGCATACTCTAAGAGGCTTGGGCACAGCACTACAGTGTGTCAAACACGGGGAAACAGTGTGAGCTGGGTTGTATCACTGCTCCAAAAAATCAGTAGTCAGACCAAAATACACAATATACACAAGGAAGCTTTGCCCTTTTCATTATGCAACTAACAGACTATGCTGCAAAGGTGTACTATCAGGTGGATTATCCTACTGTTTACACTAGGGATATGCAATTTTACCCGCAAAGGGCCAGTGCGGCTGCAGTTTTCATTTCAACAAGGAAGGAGGACACATGATAAATTGCTGAAAACTTAGACCAGCTTATTTAACAAGTGCTCCTGCCTGTTGGGAGTAAAATAACTGCTTCCAAACTGGCCCTTTGCGGATAAGATTGGAAACCCTGGATGTACTGAAGCATAATCCACACATGGTTCTTTGGAGTGATGCCACAGAAGAATCACTTTTGGTTTCCTAATTAAGATTTTAATATACTTCAGTCATCTTTCGAAACATCCCCTTATGTGAAATGAATTGGAGATTCATTTGCAAATTGTACACTATCTTGTGGTGAGATTCTCTTTATGTAAAAAATGTATGTAAACATATACAACATTGCCAAAAACCTTGTAACTGGTGGGTTTGGTGGGCACATGAGGGCAGTCTCAATATGCAGTACAACCAGTGCAGCATTGTGAATACTATGAATGCTGTTACTACAAAATGGAAATATCTAAGAGAACCAGCAGCAAGGCCGCCAAGTGGTAGGCCACACAAGTTCACTGTATAGAACCCTCAAGGCAGAGGCATGCAAAAATCCTCTTTCCCTGGCTGCTGCAACTCTGCACTGCCTAATTCTAAACTGCTTCTGGAAGCATCATTAGAAATAGAGCTGTTCATTGTGAGCTTCAGTGAATGAATTTCAGTGGTGGAGCACAGGAGCAGTTTCAGCTCCATATTATTATCCACTATTATTAATGGCTTTAGAATGAAACAAGCACCCATGCATGTAATGTTTAGCCGTCCCCATACTTTTGACCGTATGAATTCTAAGCATTCAAAAATGTCTCTGGCATTGACCTACAATTGTAGCAGAATCTTATAGTGCTTGCCAGTTTTAACTCTAAAAAGAAATTTGAGATGTTTTGATCACAGCGATTGGTGTCATTGATTGAATTAGAGTTGAATGTGAGAGCCAGTCAATTTCACACTTTATGAATATGCAACATGCACTGATCAGCTATAAGATTAAAATCACTTACCTTATATTGTGTAGGTCCTCCTTGTACCACCGAAAACAACTCCAATATACACCAGTGAACATCAATGAGCCTTGGACAGCCATGACTGTTGCCAGTTTAGTTGTTCTTGTTCCTTGGACCACCTCTATTAAGTACTAGCCACTATACCAGAGACGCACCACAAGACCTTTGGGAGATGTTCTGGCCCAGTTGTCTTGTCATCCCAGTTTAGCCCACGTCAAAGTTACTCAGATGATTGCTTGTTCATTTTTCCAACCTTATCAACTTCAAAACTGACTGGTTATTTCCTGTCTAATATATTTCACCCCTACCACTGTAATGAGATAAGCAATATTATATAGTCAATGGTTCAAACACCCTCTGATGATCAGTTGAGTCCCTTGCTATCTTCAGATCTTTTCAAGGACCACCTTGGGGACTAAGTAGTCCTCACGCTTATTGCTTGTACAATTTTTTCCTATATGTCTATGTTTTTTGCTTACTTTGTGACTTCATTTATTTTCTTTTGGCAGGGTTTGCTAACGTGTGCTCCTTAACCGGCAATAATTTGGTAACAAAGAATATGTTGATTTGAGTCTAGCTTTACAGGCATGAAGAACAGATGTGGACTACTTTAAGGACTGATGTTGCTCTGGATAAGAGCATCTGCCAAATGCCGTAACTGTAACTGATTCGCTATGGTTGCTTGATGATAGATTATGTCAGTTAAGTTTCAGAAACGAGATGAAAGTACAGTGCAAAAAAAAAACATTTTGTGAAAACGAACATTCATATTTAGATTTAAAGTTTCAAAAGGCAGTCAAATTTAAATCTCTGCCTGTTTTCATTTTGCTATTCTGTACTATCTAATGTATAGTGATAACATCCATACATCCATACATCCATCCATCCTTTATCTACCCCTTTATCCTGCACTCAGGGTCAGAGGGGGAAACTGGAGCCTTGGTGATAACATCTGTATATATTTTGTACTGATTTGTTTTGTTTCAGCACATTTTATTTAAATGCTCACATATCAGTTGCTTCATCCACAAATTTGATTAAATCAAAGAGGCAATCTGACCATTTGGAAAACTCGCCCCCACTGTATGATACTCTAATAAAACAATGAAAATGACTTTTGTTCCCAGGACAATAAAACATATAATTATCTTTGATTTGCAAGCCAAATGAAATAACTGACTGTCAGGTCATGAAGCTTTAAATGGGCAATCAGTGTGAAAAAAAAACAACTACTTTTATGAGATTGAACCAAGCTTCGGGAGTAATTTTATTCCACTGGAGTTATGCTGTCATGCTGGAGCCCAGCCAGCACATGCAGCTTTTCACATGCGAAATGAAGCCAACATCTGCAAACTACTCAGACAGCTTAAGCCTTTGTGTTCCTCTCAAGTCACAGAGTGCATTAGCCCAACGGCCAAAAGGTCAGCGCTTAAGAGACATCTGTTGGCTCGTCTAACAAAAACACATGTCATTTTTCAATTAACCCCACTGACAAATACAACCACGTTCAATTTCTCTGTCATTAAAGTCAAGGAACTAAAGAGACAAATAGGCTACTGCTGTAGGACTTACCTCAAGGCTGTGCTGCCTATTTTCTTGATTTTTTTTTTTGGAGCATGGACGGAGATACAGCTTTGTGTTAATCTCATGGTGAGTTTCTCAGAGGGGTATAATTACTTCAAGCTCTCGTCTCAATTAGACTGAGGAGATGTAGACTTTCAGCACCTCAGTTTCCGGCATAGATTCATTAATTAATCCTCGCAAGTCAAGGCTACAGGCCTCTGATTGCACATTTGTAACAATAAATCTAATTTCCCTCATGGATTACTGTAAAGCTTTGTTTAGACTACAAACGATACGCTATGTGTGTGGGTGTGAGAAAGAAACCTCTAGACATTATGCTGCTGTTCTGATTTTAAGTAAGTGGAGTAATATCCTCACTGTCACAGAATATCAATAAGTCACTTAAGGCTGTACTTTACAGTGATTTTTCCTCTAAAATTCCCTCCTTTGGGATAGATTCACTGTGAAACCAAGTCGTTGAATCAGCATAAAGCATAAAACATGACAAAATACTTTTCACTTATGTGTTCTTGGTAAGAACGGTAAACACAAGATATCATATTACTTTTTAATTAAAAAAAAAATCTTCACAGTTTTAACTTAGAACATTGCCACCATGATGAATACCATTCTACCATCTATTTACATTAACAACTCTAGCGAAGTAAATTCTTATCTTATATTAGCACCAAGATAATATGTTGCACACACTTTTGTGCATTGTTTTGTAGAAGACAGAATTACTTAATGCTTTGTAGTTTACCATTACAAACAGTAATTGCGTAATCTGTTATTCCCCTTTACCCTATTCATTAATGATCAGGACCTTCACAGGATGACCAGTGAGCTGCACTGCTATGTGAAACACTTTGTGCAATACACACCCACTAACATGACACTGATAATGGTACTGTGATTTACATTTACAGCATTTAGCAGACACTTTTATCTAAAGCGACATCCATTCGCTAACTACAGGGGACAGCCTCCCTGGAGCAACTTGGGGTTAAGGGTCCAGTGGTGGTGTGCTGAAGGTAGGATTCGAACCCATGACCTCTTTGTCCAAAGTCAAGTATCCTACCACTAGACCACCAGCATTATTTGGGTGGTGCTAAAGTGACAATGTGGTCATACCTGAACACACCACAGCACACAGTGTGAACAGCACGAAATACTTCCTCTGCATTTAACCCATTCACCAA